>CM019067.1:59812857-60115176 GCA_009667805.1 Leptobrachium leishanense
GGTGTCATAAATCAGACACTAGATGTATCTCACAACCGATATTTTTAGGAGATATCGGGCTCCCCTTTTCCTTCTCTGTCCGATGATGTTGCTCCAAATGAAAAAATAAGGTTGCAGGATATCGATGAACAAAATTAAAATTTATTAAAATTTAAAATTTATTCCATAAAACAATAAATAGACAAACACCAATACGCGTTTCGCGATGCACTCGCTTCATCAGTTGGCATGTAAATCAATCATCAATTGATTTACATGCCAACTGATGAAGCGAGTGCATCGCGAAACGCGTATTGGTGTTTGTCTATTTATTGTTTTATGGAATAAATTTTAAATTTTAATAAATTTTAATTTTGTTCATCGATATCCTGCAACCTTATTTTTTCATTTGGAGCAACATCATCGGACAGAGGAGGAAAAGGGGAGCCCGATATCTCCTAAAAATATCGGTTGTGAGATACATCTAGTGTCTGATTTATGACACCTCCAAATGTGAGTTGAACTATTATATTTTGGGGACTTGGATGTGTTTTTATGGATCACACTATGTTTCTCATTTCTATCCCCATATATCTTGAGAATTGAGGACTGCATAAAAGAAAGCAATTAACTGCTTAAAGAAGATCCTCGACCAAGATTTTAGGGGGAGAAAAGGAAAGGAAAAAAAGAGGGAAGCGCGGACTGTCACCACATTTTTCCTTTATTAAAATAAAGGAAGCTCTCAATGTCATTGACTGGCAGAAACTCTTTCATGGGAAAAACACTGAGGATAAGTGGAATATCTTTAAACTAACACTAGAAAAGTACACGTCACAATATATTCAACTGGTTAATAAATATAAAAAATAGACTGAAACCAATGTGGCTTTGTAGGAAGGTAACCAAGGAAATGAAAAATAAAAAGAAGGCATATAGAGCTTTTAAATCTGAGGCATCCTATAAAGCATATAGGGCAGCCAATAAAGCATGTAAAAAAGCAATTAGATGGGCTAAACGAGAAAATGAAAAAGAAATAGCTGTCGGGTATATTAGAATGAAAAATTTAAAATGGATGCCTGTAGCCATCTTGTTTTAAATGGAAAGTTTTTCTTTTTAAATTTTCCCTAGTTTTAGAAATGAACAGAGATTTTTTTTTAAATAGTTCACGGCTAGGTGAAACCTTAATTTATATTTTTTTTCTATAGATGCCAGAGATGATTAGATACGATAAAATGTCTTTGTGTGATATAATGCTGAAGCTAAGTGCCAGATATGTCATATTTAAATTTATTGGTGTTTTAACAAGCCTTTAAAACAAAAAGATATTTTCTCTGGGTATAGGAATAAAAGTTAAAAATTTTGCAAATGTATGATTATATTCACAAAATATATTCTTATCAAGGTATATTTTATTATATTTACAGTAGAAAATAGATGCTCCAATAAGTATTTGTTGAGTATAACTGGTAAATAGTATAATTATTGAAGAATAGATTCTGTTGATTTAACTAGAAAGGAATTTACTCAGTTTTAGAGGAGTGGAAATATAAATCTAAATTTGGACAGGAGAGACTCAAAGTCTACATTGAAAATAGAGGGTCTTTGTAAGACAGATTGACCTTTGATCTAAGATAAGAGATATTAAAATTAAAATGTGGAAATAATCTGAAGAGCAACACTGCCCTCTAGAGGTATAGTAAATATCATATTAATATAAAGAATATAATATTTAGATGGAAAGAACTAGATTGTCAGTGACGTCAAATTGACTATAATTGGAGCCGCACTGTTCGTTGCAGGGGCATTCACGCAAGCAGACCATCGCAGGCAGATCACGCAAGCAGATCATCTCAGGACACTATGCACTTCAGATCATACTAAGACACGATTATGCATTAATTCAGACAGCCGATCATTCCACCACATCTCTAACTCACATGCATTGAATATCTACATTGATAATTTTCACATATTCCAAAACAATCAAAGAATATTCCAAGGCTTTAACTCATTGAATCCAGATTGGAGGTAATGTATGAGAGAGCAAATTTAAGGTTAAAAAATTATATATATTTGGAGTATTTCTTGCAACAGTTAGACTGAGATTTCTCAGATTACTATTAGATCTAGAATCTTCAAAATATTTCTATTCTGCAGATAGAGATATGAAGAAGAATCAGATATTAGCATTTATCCTAAAGAAACTGTTGCAAGATTGATATATATATATATATATATATATATCAATTGAATTTGTAAATGACTGTGATTGAAATTAATAAGCAAGGAATTATATAACTACAATATAAAAAGTAGAAGATTAGAAGATTAATTCTCGATATTAGTGGAGGATTCACTAAATAAATTTTTATTACTTATCATTCTAAAAATAGAATAAGTGATAGCTCATTTGTTGATGCACGTAGCATAGAGAGATACATATATCTCTACAAGATCTAGCTTGTTAAACATTGGTTTGCTGGGAAATATATGTAAAATTTTCATTAAGCAGAAATGTTTATTAACCATTGGTGTATAGTTACTAACTGATAAGGTAAATGATATTAATCATATATGCAGTTACTAACAGGAGATACATATATTGAGAAGCTAGTGTCTATGTGCTGATGGATGAATGTTGTGTGGTTTATAAATCTTTGTTTATGATAGGAGATTTGAAATTTTTTGTATATGTAATAAATATATATATTTTTATCCGATTATTGATTAGTGTATTCTTCAAAGCAAAACACAGACAATTAAAAGAATTTCGGAGAATTTCTAGGAAATATAAACGATTGATATTTGTGTCTCGTATAAGTTTCTTATTGAATATAAATCTTGACGTATTGTAGGCACGTGCAGAGTTAATAATCCCAACATAGCCAAAGAGAGCAAGACCAACCCTAAAAGATTCTTTAGGTACATAAATTCTAAAAAAAAACAAGAGTGAAAATGTAGGTTCACTAAAATCTGAGTCAGAAGTTATTGTTAACTGAAGATCAGGATAAGGCAGAAATTTTGAATGATTATTTTTCTTCAGTATTTATCAAAGAGTAACCTATAACAGGAGACATGCAATTCATTAATAAAATCTTACTAATACAAAGTGACTGGTTGACTAAGGACAAGGTTTTGCAGCAATTAAATAAAGCGAATGTGAATAAAGCCCCAGGGCCGGATGGAATTCACCCGCGAGTACTGAGGGAGCTATGTGTTGAAATATGTAAACCTCTGTTCTTAATCTTTCAAGATTAATTTCTTTCAGGAATCGTACCAGAGGATTGGAGAAAAACTGACGTGGTCCCTATATTTAAGAAAGGTTTAAAATTTGTGCCTGGGAATTATAGACCTGTGAGCTTAACATCTGTGGCTGGGAAAGTATTTGAGGGGTTACTAAGGGATAATATTCAGGAATTTATTGGGAGGTATAATGTAATTGGCAAAAATAAGCATGGTTTTATGAAGCACAGATCATGTCAGACTAACCTAATTACGTTCTATGAGGAAGTAAGTAGAAGTATAGATCAGGGGGTCGCAGTGGATGTGATTTACTTGGATTTTGCCTTTTGACACAGTTTTTTGGCTTTTGACACAGTTCCACACAAAAGGTTGCTATTTAAATTAAGAAAAATTGATCTAGATGAAAATACTTGTTCTTGGATAGGAAACTGGCTAAAAAATAGGGTATAGAGAGTGGTCATAAATGGTACATTTTCAAGATGGACATCAGTGGTAAGTAGTGTCCCTCAGGGGTCTGTTATAGGACCAATTCTATTCAATTTATTTATAAATCACCTTGAGATAGGCATTGAAAGTCATGTATCAGTGTTTGCAGATGACACAAAACTAGGAAAAGTAATACAATGTGAGCAGGATGTTACTTCACTGCAGAAGGATTTAGATAGATTGGGGGACTGAGCACTTAAATGGCAGATGAAATTTAATGTAGATAAATGCAAAGTTATGCACTATGGAGTGAAGAACACACAAGCAACTTATACCCTAAATGGTACGGAGTTAGGGAAATCCAAGCAGGAGAAGGATTTGGGAATAATCATAGACTTCAAACTAAGTAACAATGTGCAATGTCAAACAGCAGCCGCCAAGGCCAGCAAGGTTTTGGCATGCATTAAAAGGGGAGTTCACTCTCAGGATGAAAGCATAATTTTGCCTCTGTATAAATCAATGGTAAGACCGCACCTTGAATATGCCGTGCAATTTTGGGCACCTGTCTTAAGAAAGGATATTATAGCGCTAGAAAAAGTGCACAAACGGGCGACTAAATTAATAAGGGGAATGGAAGGTTTAAGTTGTGAGGAAAGACTAACAAGCTTAAACCTGTTTAGTTTAGAGAAACGGTGCCTTAGAGGGGCTCTGATAACCTTATATAAATCTATTCGGGGCCATTATAAACCATCGTCTGGAAACCTATTCATTAACAGGACTATACACAGAACAAGAGGATGAAAGACTGGATGAAAGGAAATTCAGCCTAAAGCATAGGAAGGGTTATTTTACAGTGAGAACAAGGGGAACATTCTCTGGTCTCTAGTGTGTGTGCTGCTTTGCGTATTTGCTTGGCTAAGACCTGGAAGGGCCCTTCTCCTGCGCGCGCCCTGATAGATGCTAAAATCTGTCATATGATCACTATGGAGAGACTGACAGCTGTGATTTTGGACCGCATGGCCCACTTTGTGACGGTCTGGTCTCAGTGGCTAGCGACGTTTGCCTCCCCAGCTTCGGCCCACCTGGCCTTTTCCGGCTAACTAGACACATAGAAGGCTTGGACCTCTTGGGTCTGCAGGAGGTCCCATTTTGTGGGGGAAGAGGGGCTACGATTCTGTCTGCGGGTACTGGAGGGCTCATGGTGCCCCCCCTCTCCCTCCCTTCGTCCTCTCTTAGTTCCTCCCTCTTTACTAGAAATCTTTCATTGCTGCTACTTCTACCTTCCCTGTCTCCCTCTTCCTGACTCCCCCACCCCTTGGGGGTTTATTTTTCTCTTTTCTCTTCTTCTCTTCTCTCCCCTTTCTGCTCCCCCTTTTTTTTCCCCTTTTTCTCTAGAGTAAGGACCCCAGACTTCGGGAACTTTATTATGTTATTGATTATGCTCTCTGCTCGGTTGTTTGGGTAGATTGTTTGAGACCTGTTTGCTGAGCCCATATACGCTTCCTATTTAACGGGCTGTAATTCTCTTTGTGCCACGCCGTGGCAAGTTATCAGTGACTATTTGCATACATTTGCTTACAATTCTGTGTAGACTGCATAAAAAACGCTGAAGGAAAGAAAGGACGGAAAAAAATAAACAGCATTTTGGTTTTCAATGCAGAGGGCAGGGGCGGGATACAGGGGATTTGCTGTGTTCCAGATGGGGGGTCATTGAAGTTTTCTGGATGGACCGATTCACCATTAACACTAAGATACTACCGCTCGTTTCAGTATGCTGTGACATGTACGAATCGATTGGTTGAAGTTGTCGGCTGATGTTGGCTCATGCACCCTCCCTTATTTTGTATTGTCTCCCCTCTTCTATTCTGTACCCTATTACTATGTTTCGTACTCAATAAAACCTGAAATTTAAAAAAAAACAACTGGATGATTTCCTACAGAAACAGAATATTAAGGGTTATAATATTTAATATGTGGGTAAGCTTCTTGATCCAAGGAGAAATCTGACTGCCATTCTGGGGTCAAGAAGGAATTTTTCCCCAGTTTGTTGCATATTGGCGAGCATTTCGGACTTGGTTTTTTGCCTTCTTTTGGATCAACAGCAGTAGGTGTTGTGTGAGAGGTTGAACCCGATGGACGCATGTCTTTTTTCAGCCTATGTAACTATGGATTCCTCACTCACTTTGCTTCCTGTTTCTACACTATTTTAAGAAAAGAGTTGGAGAATGTAAAATGTATGTTTTAAGTTTCCATTCTGCTTATTTTTTTTTCTTTCTTTTTGCTTTCCCATATGTCCTAACACCCTGTGATTTATAGATGTGTACACTTTACTAATTGATGGCATTACAATGTCTCCGATATCAGAAAAGCCACATGTAATGTGATCTCAATTTAGAGCAAACAAACCACCAGTATAGGCTCTTATACCTGGCCTCTGAGAAAAAGACTTAGCAAGTTCTATTGTAAATGAGATTCTGTATATGTATCAATGCTGGCTTCATGTCAACAGCGGGCAACTGTTAACTGGTGATATTAATGGAGAAAAGAGCCATAAATGCAGATAAAATAACGGCATTCAGCACCAATCATGTTATATGCCCTAAATGAAACATATCTGCATTGTGATGTAATATGTTAACCTTTTAGAATATGTTATTTTGATCAATCAAACATCCCAACTTTCTACACAGCATTGTTTGTAAGATTTTAGTTTCCTGACAAAGTGCACAATGAATGAGAATATAAATGGCCCAGCATGAAACTATTTTTATGGAAATTGTTTCTAAGGTAGTTATGGGCACAAAGGCTGCTGTCATGTAATCAAATTATAGAAAATGTAAAGGTCAAAACAGCATAAATTCACTGACTTCTTAAAATACTAGTGGGTTCTGAAACTTCACTTAGTTGGAGTTGTCATGCGTGGTTGACAAAATAACTTCATGTATTGTGTGGGGTCTGCATACTGTAGAGCACAAAGGCGTTTGTATTAATATAACCTGAAAAGGGAAAACAAGCGGTGTGATTCTTTGATGAGCTCAATACATACATGAGATTTGATTAAAAAAAAATACAATTAATATACAAGCAATTTGTTTTGGGTCTTTCCAGTAGACATTTAATCAAAGAAAGCACTGACTGACAGCTGTTTTGTGGGAATCCCTTGATTTTGTTGACCGTTTTTCATGTTTAATTAAAACTATGGAGCCCTGTTGGCGCCATGTTGAAGAGTGTGCACAATGCTGGAGATTGTGGAACATCTGACCCACAACTCTGCTCAACGATTGTTACCGTAATATGTTTCAAAATCAGATCTAGGTATTCTTTTTTGTTTACACAAGGGTAGAACTAAACCGCTCAGCGATGACGTTTGCAATTACCAGCAAATATCTACTCCTGTATTTTAGTTGCACATAGCATGTCTGTTTTCTGATATACACTGCTCAGCCATAACATTAAAACCACTGACAGGTGAAGTGAATAACATTGATTATATGGTTAAAATGGCCCCTGTTAATGGGTGGGATATAATAGGCAGTGAGTGAACAGTCAGTTCCTGAATTTCATGAGTTGGACAAAAAATGGGCAAGTGAAAAGATCTGAGTGACTTCGACAAGGACCAAATAGTTCTAGCTTGACGACTAGGTCACAGCATCTCCAAAATAGCAAAGCTTGTGGAGTGTTCCAATTATTCAGTGGTTAGTGCAAATAGGAACTGTGGCCTAAATCACTTTTGGACTTCAGGTGCATGGACCTGGAGGTATATTTGTAGGGTGCAGGCCTGAGGTTCTATATTTCTTAAACCTCGCTTGTGTGCAGAGTGTTTTGTAATCTGAGTTACGCAAAAATAATGTCATTGTCTATCTTGTTATCTGCTGATGGGAAAGGCCTTCCAGTATGCCCTCTTTTGGGAATGTGTTAATCCTCTTTGACAGGCAAACATTGCCCCGTTATTTGCTGTCGATTGCTGTCAACAATTGCCATTGTTCTGCCTCGTTTAGGAATGTTACGCAATGTTTATTCCATTGTATTGTCCTAGTCTAATTATGTCTCCTACTCCGTGAAGCAACAACCTCAGAAACCCTCACAACATTTGCCTGTCCCCAATTAAAAGAGTTCTTTTTTGACCCTACATGTGGTCACGACACATGGTGTAGGTAGCAGCTGTATACTGTTCGCTGTTCCAAAGAAAATCTCCAGATCTACAGCCTCGACTTATTTCTGGGGTATGCTAGCAAAGGCTTTCTGAGTGTCTTTAATCTTCATCTAAGGACTAGAGAAAGGCATGAGCGTCATGAGGTGAACATGGGCGACCAGCAAGGTAGCAGCATTGACAGATGTAACCTGGTTGGGGTACTGAGATCTGTTTCAAGGACAGCTGGTGAAAAGGCAGTAGGGTCATGGGTCGCCCAAAGCTTATTGATGCACATGGACAGTGAAGACTAGCCCGCCTGGTCCGATCACAGAGAAGAACTACAGTAACACAAATTGCTGAAGAATCTTAAGGTGGCCGTGATGAAAAGGTGACAGAACACACTTGACACGTATTACCTATCTATAGATTATTTCAGACATTTACACCCCTTTATGGAAATGGTGTTCCCTGAGGTCAGTTGCCTCTGCAGGATAATGCAATCTGCCACACTGCAAAATTTGTTCAGGAATGGTTTGAGGAACATGACAAAGAGATCAAGGTGTTGTCTTGACCTCTATATTCTCCATATCTCAAGCTGATGGAGTATCAGAGGGATGTACTGGAACACCAAATTCAACCCATGAAGCCAAGCCTCACAATTTGCAGATTTTAAAGGATCTGATGCTAATGTCTTGGGTGCCAGATACCACAGGACACGTACAGAAGGCTTGTGGAGTCCATGCCTCATCAGAACTGTTTGGGCAGCACAAGTAGGAACTACATGATATTAGGCAGGTGGTTTTAATGTTGTAGCTGATCAATGTATAGTCACATACATAGTGTGTGTGTGTGTGTCATTTTTTGTGAATGTGAAATCCTCGGTACCAAGTTCAACCTATCAATATACCTTTTAACATGTTGCTCAACCTTGAGCCTCCAGTATTTTTTGGAACTACAGCTCCCATAATTCTCAGGCACTCGTTAGGTCAACTTGTGGGAAATGTCTTCAAAGCTGAGGTTGAGCATCCCTGCTTTAGAAAATTTCAGTTGTATTACTATATCATTGTTATTATATTACTAGAGGTACTGTCCATTTACGAAAGGCAATTGATTATCTTCCTCCTTAGATGTAAGTTCTTTTAACAAGTGATAACTCTACAGTTGACATTCAGTTACTGAACAAGGAATCAAAAAGTATAAATGTTAATTCAAAATAAATGCAATACGAGTGATCAAAACACAATTAAAAGGAAAGAAGTAGTGAACTAAGTGAAAATAAATTTAAAGAAGTACTTGTTCTGTTCATGGTTTGAGTCTCTTTAAATTAAGGCCAGCTATAAAATGTCATGAAAAAAATGCTATTTTCGTTCTGTTGGAGAAGATTACATTTTGAGATTCTGGGCTACTATTTGTCAGTGAGGCGTCAATTCAACAACACACTGTGTCAAACAGTGAAATAAGAAGAAAATTAGAGAAGTCTGCCCATTAAGGTTAATTGATTTTAAAATACTCTATTATCCAAAGATGGCAACTAATTATTTCTTTCACGGCCACAGCATGTTTCTGTTAAATGCATTAGTTGTTCAAAACTCATGACGGGCGGTAGGGGCATAATCACAAGTATGCATTGTTTTAAATGGTAGATGCTTTACTTTATTTTTGAAATTAGGTGTAGAGATCAACTTAAAGGTGCCGTTTCCTTGAAACAAAAGATTTGGACACCGAAATGTAGCAGTTTTTCCCCTCCCGCAATATATTTAAAAACCTACGGTTCAAAAACAAATGAAACAATTTAAATATTGATCTGAACGAAAGGTGTTTGTCAGGTGGACAATGAATACTTAGTACCGAGGTAGGAACCAAACCTGCGTTAGTCATTAAATAATGTGTTATAATGTATTATTTATTATTATATATTATATTACATTATATACATTATTAATAATTGTAAGATGAGTTGGACAATGCCATGTGAAATACCTATTTATGTTTCATTATTGTGTAAGAGAAATACTCTCAATTATGTACCAGCTGGGTGGAGTAGAGGTAACATCACTGGTCTATAACCGTGGATACCCAGATTCAAATCCCAGCCAGAGCACCTCTCCAAGCAGTGTCATTGGGCAAGACACCTAACGGTACATACTTTGCCTACCACACAATGGGCCATATTACATAGTTGTTGCCAACTTAACCAGAGCTGTTGCAAACTTACCAGAGCCATTATAGCCTATGGAGGTTTTCAGTTTACAACAGCTCTGGTTAAGTTAGCACCAACATTGTGATACTGCCCAATATTGGCTGTGGTGTCCAGTGGTAACATTCTCTACCCTTCCACCGTGGAGAAGCAAGTCAAATCCCGTTCAGCGCATCCTTCCAATACAACTATGGAGAAGCAAGTCTCAACTTTACGAGAAGCGGGTTCAATCCAACCACCAGGTCGCTGATTTATAATCATGGAAAACAGACTCAGAAGACGCCACCATTGAGTGTCCTTGGGCAAGACACCTGACGATATGGATGCGCCTACCTCACAAAACACTTGTACATCTCATAGATTGTAAGTTCCCTTGGGAACAGGGTCCCCCTGAATCAGGTCATCATCCGTGTGTGGTATTCTAACGTAACAACCCCCTGTACACTGATCTTGTAAAGCGCTGCAGAATATGTGGCATTATATAAATAAAGGATAATAATAAGGATAATATTAAGGGCAATTTTTAAATGATCAGATCAGAACGTTGTTTCTTTTTTAACTCTTTCATTGTGTGTATGTTGGTAGTTTTGTTCCGTGCCAGAGCTGCCATCTTTCAAAATAATCATACGGCTTTGATAAACCGTCACTCATTCATGCTATAGAAATAATGCAACGCAGAAACAAGTTGCAAAGTATTGTCTGCCAATCAGTGTATGATTTCATGGCATATTCAGGGTCACTGAAGGAATCGCTACCTGTAAAAATTCTGAACTGAAATCAGACCTAGGGCTTGATTTAAATAGATCAGTGGATATTTCAGCATTTTGATTTCTCACAAAATATTGGATCGATATTGACTAGATGGATGAGGCTTTACTTGCTGTTAACTGGTAGAGCTGAAGAAACATCCATTTCTGGTACCATGTGTTGTTCGGTTGATTAATGTACTGAAATGATCCACAAGGTTTTGTTAAATCGACTTATTTATTATTATTCCAGTCAAGGAACCTGTGCTGCTTTTCCTGACTCTGTGATTTGTCTCCTCACACTAGCACTTCCTGAGTCACTAGCTCACTTCCTGTTATCTGACCCTTATCAACATGCATTACATACTCAGCTCAGCACAGACTATATCCATTCAATTCAAACTTATTGTTAAGCTGATTTTCCAGAATAAAATTTGGCTGGAGCTCATATTCAAAAAATGCCACTGGTGCAAAAAAAAAAAGAAACCAGCCGGTAAAATGGCTGCAAAAACGTATTTTTGGGAAGCATCATTCAAACTTGTAACTTTAACCCCTTAAGGACGCAGGGGTGCGCCCTTAAGGTGTTTAAATTTGCTGGCAAGGCGTACCTCTACGCCTCGCCGACAGGTGCCGTTGCGCAGCACTAATTTCGGGCCCTCCCCGCAGCCGGCGTGCAGTGCGCGTCATTGGCTGCAGGGGACGGCTTGATTTCAGGCCGTCCCTGTGCAGCCAATGACGCGCACCTCGAGTCAGCACGCGCAGGCTGCGGGGAGGGGCCGAGGCGGCCCCATTGAAGACAGCGTCTTGTCATGGAACGTCCTGCAGGCGTTAAAGGGTTAAACATGGCCATTAGCAATAACCGATATTTAACAAGTTATCTATGTCTAATTCCCTAGAAATCCATTTATCAACACCTTTTAGCATTTTTTTTGTTTTTTCTTTTGTAAATCCGCTTACCCATAAAATCTAATTTTAAATCGATATAGTCAATATTTCGACTGAAAAGTATAACTGTGAGAGACGATATTTTAACAGGGATTGAGCTACCAGTAAACCTGAATTTGAAGCTCCAGAACAAAAAACGGCTGAAAATCGACTGTATAAGGTTCCGATTTTGGCAGTTGGGATGAATTAAATCGAGCTGCCAGAGTTATATTTCAAGATGGTTATAAGTTTCTTCAATACTAAATTAAGGAAAAGATAAAAGGACCCAGGCCTTTAAGATCCGATTCAAAATTTTTAATGGAGGATCAAAGCTATGTTTCACCTGCTTTGAAGGCTGTTTTTGCAGGACAAACATTGCCTTGATGCTCCATTAAAGATTTAAAACCGAATCTGGAGGACCTGGACCCTTCTTCTCATCCTTTGACTGTTTTCTGAAGGTGACCCTTCGTAGTGTCAGCTTGCACCGGTACCCTGAAGCCTCACAGTATATTTTTGTGGCTGTTTGCGTGGTCTTTTGTTCATTTCTGCAAAAAACTTACACTCTATACTATAAAACAGTAAGGCTTGGCGTGTCCGTCACCAAGCCACTACTGCGCATGCGCGCGCAACCAGTGCAAACTGGCTGCGCGCGCATCCAACAGCCACGGCACAGCCGGCGCGTGCCGCTGCGGTTGTATGGCGGCAGGCCCGCCGCTCTGTGGGACCCCGCCCCCTGGAACCTGCCGTCGTGCTGCCCAGTGGGACCCGCCGCCGGCAGTTTCTGAAACCCCCGCCGCTGAGCGTCACAGGGCCTCCACTGTCACGTGCCCGCAGCCTAAACTTACGGAAACCATGCCTCCGAGAATACACGTGACGCCAACTTGAAGGGGCAAATGTAGCCATGTCAGCTGAGGGCAAATATACCCATGTGAGCAGGGGGGCAATCATACCCATGTGAGCAGAGGGGGGCAAATATACCCATGTGAGCAGCGGGCAAATATACCCATGCGAGCAGGGGGCAAATATACCCATGTGAGCAGGGGGCAAATATACCCATGTGAGCTGAGGGCAAATATACCAATGTGAGCAGGGGGCAATTATACCCATGTGAGCAGGGGGTAAATATACCCATGTGAAAAGGGGGCAAATATACCCATGTGAGCTGAGGGCAAATATACCCATGTGAGCAGGGGGCAATTATACCCATGTGAGCGGGGGGGCAATTATACCCATGTGAGCGGGGGGGCAATTATACCCATGTGAGCAGGGGGCAATTATACCCATGTGAGCAGGTGGGCAAATATACCCATGTGAGCTGTGGGGCAATTATATCCATGTGAGCTGGGGGCAAATATACCCATGTGAGCTGGGGCAATTATACCCATGTGAGCTGGGGCCAATTATACCCATGTGAGCAGGGGGCAATTATACCCATGTGAGCAGGGGGGCAAATATACCCATGTGAGCTGTGGGGCAATTATATCCATGTGAGCTGGGGGTAAATATACCCATGTGAGCAGGGGGCAAATATACCCATGTGAGCAGGGGGCAAACATACCCATGTGAGCAGGGGGCAATTATACCCATGTGAGCTGGGGGGCAATTATATCCATGTTAGCTGGGGGAAAATATACCCATGTGAGCTGGGGGCAATTATACCCATGTTAGCTGGGGCGATTATACCCATGTGAGCAGGGGGCAATTATACCCATGTGAGCAGGGGGAAATTATACCCATGTGAGCAGGGGGGCAAATATACCCATGTGAGCAGGGGGGCAAATATACCCATGTGAGCTTGGGGCAAATATACCCATGTGAGCTGGGGGCAATTATAACCATGTGAGCTGGGGCAAATATACCCATGTGAGCTGGGGGCAATATATATATCCATGTGAGCTACTTTCGTTTTGGCGAACATTCACGCACAACTCACTTAACAATAGACTGCCCTCTGGGCAGGCTTTCCACCTAGTAGACAATGAAAGGAGATGCTCTGCAAAGTATGTAAAAAAAAATATTATTTTTTTTGCAAATAATTAAAAACAGAAAAAAACATAATCACTACACAAAACACAAATACAATGTATACGAAACACAATAAATGGATACAAAAATACATGTCTATTCACCAATGCATACATCAGCATCAAATGCACAAAAGGTTAGATTCAAAAAGACTTAAGGGGTTATTCACAGGGCACCGAAATGTTGCCGACATTTCAATGCTCTGTCGTTCTCCGCACTTCGGGGAATCAAATTTCCCCACCATGCTGTGAATTCAGCATTCAACGCAGGGTCCCTGAAGAGCAGCAAATCGGCCGTCGAATGCTGCCGCAAACCTACCGCAAACCCATCGCCTGCTGTGTCCACCAACCCACCGCAAATCCACCCCAAACATTGCTTCTCTATGGGGGATTTCACTGCCATCGAACAGGCACCGTACTTTATGGCATTTCGCAAAAATTTGATGAATTGCCTGCTCTCTGAATAGCCGAATGGCCCGGAAATGTCACCGTACACGAGGAAATTCACTGTTCACGCGCTCTGTGAATAACCCTGATCGTATGCATTTATAGCAAACCCGCAAGCGATTATTCTGTCTCACACAGAGGAAGGCTAATCCATAAACCGAAGTAATCGAGCGTAGTGTTCAAAACTGGCTCAAAAATCAGACAAAATAGCAACAAAAATTGTTGAATAAATAGGTACCACATATCAGACGCCAAATAAAAATCCATCAGACTCCCAGTGAACAGAAAGAGCTGCGACTAGCTACACAACATTTCGGCCTTCCGGCCTTTCTCATTTCTACCAGGACAACCAGTATTTGGTTACAAAAAATGTATAATAACATAACTGCTGTGTGAATTGTTCATTTTTGGGATCCTAACACTCTAGGCATGAAGTGAATGTTCCTTTTTTTTGTTTTAATAAATAAACACTGATGACAATAATAATAAAACACAGGCCATTCTGTGAAACAGATAAAAAAAAAAGTAATTTCTATTAAAAAGTAATATAAGAGTTTTCATTTTAACGTAGCTCACAGATTATTTGAATAATAATGTATCCTTTGTCAGCCAATTAAAATATAATAGACCTGATTATTTTCTACCTCCCTGCGCACCTTTTATGTATAAAGAAAGTAAAACAAGTCACTTTGAAATGAGAAGTTGAATTCAATATTCGAGTTCCATCTCAGATGGGAATTTTTGAAGGTTAAGCCCTCAGCCATTAATAACCTCTGCCTGGCGTGCTGTGAAATCGAGGATGCTGTAGAATAGGCTACCAGGGAGTTTAATATTTAATATAAAAATAATTTATTATCCCTATTGTTTAATTGTATTATTGGTAGTTTTAAGTAGGATAGGTCCTTTTACCTTATGCAGATTTCAGATCATAGAATTATTTTTCATTTTTTTCTTATAAAATTTGCACCAATTAGGCAGTCTTTAATCTTGCTTATCTAAACAATACTCAAAAACACAAAGGGACTGGGCATACAATACCTTTCCATGGTACAGGAAGGAAGCAGAGTCCATAGCCACACTCCAAGGCCTATATTTAACCCCTTCAATACCATACACTTTTTTTGAAAATATCATCCTAACATTTATTTAATACATAATTAAATGTAGGGTTTGACACTTTTTGTCGTAAGATACCACAAAGGTGCTGGTTCATATGCCTGTCATTTTGCGGCTTGATTACTGTACCTCACTCCTTATTGGCCTCCCCAACGTCCGTATTGCCCCTTTGCAAACTGTAATGAATGCAGGTGCCAGGCTTATTTTTCTCACCTGACGCTCCTCACGTACTTCCCCCCCCCCTCTGCCGGTCCCTCCATTGGCTTCCTGTACGTTTCTGGATACAGTTTAAAATACTGCTGCTCATGTTCAAATCACTCAATAACTCAACCCCCCTTACATGTCTTCTTTACTCTGCAAGTACGTCCTGTCTAGACCACTCCGATTGGCGCGTGACCTACACCTGTCCTCTGTCTACACCTACGCTGCCAACTCCCACCTCAAAGACTTCGCAAGGGCAGCTAGGGGTTCTGTGGCCTTAACAAACTCTCCCCTAATCTTTGGACCTTCAAGAAATCCCTCAAAACCCACCTCTTCAGATTAGTGTACCACCTTACTAATGTAAACCACCTCCATGACCCCCACCATTCCTGAATCACTGGCACTAGTGATACTGATGACCAATAAAGCTCCCCTTATGTTCCTCCACCCCAATCCTTCTAGGTTGTAACCTCCTATTAGCAGGGCCCTTTTCACCTCTTGTCTCCAACATATGCTTGTTTATTTGTGTCTTGTTCTCTTTGGTTATTGTAAAGCGCTGCGGAAATTGTTGGCGCTATTTAATGTTAATAATAATAATAATAATAATAATAATGTAAAATTACATTTTGCCACAAAATTATTATTCAGAAGTAAATCATTATGTGACTTCTAAGAAATTTTAATTGGTTTGAAAACTGAAAAAGATCACAGCATCCCTAAAATTTCGATGACCATTTGCCTTCAGCCAGCGAATTGCCATATTTCAACTGAGATGTTGAGTTAACCCCTTAGGGACCAGGCAGTTTTACACATATCTGTCCATTAGTGCCCGCTGCTGTTTTTATGTTTCTGCGCTGTTTGTGTTTTAGATCAAATTTTACTCTTACTAGTTTTTGCAACCCACACATATTATGCACCGTTTTTCCCGCCATTTAATGGACTTTCTAAAAATACCATTATTTCCATCATATCTTTTATAATTTACTATAACAAAAATATGAAATATGATGAAAAATGGTAAAAACACACTTTTCTGTAATTTAATCCCCAAAATCTACAACCACCAAAAAAGACCCCGGCTAAATAGTTTAAAAATTTTGTCCCGAGACTAGAAATTCCCAATTTTTACATGTTTTTGCTTTTTAACCCCTTAACTGCTGAGCCAGTTCAGCTATGTGCGCTGAGCTCATTCTGACCATTTTATGCTCATTATTTTTAGATGACAGCCTAGGTCCTATTTAACTAAACCCCCCCAGACAATTTTTTTTTAAGAAAAAATAAAAAAAAAAAATTTATTTCTTCCTTTTATTATTATTTTTTAAAATTAATTTTTTTTAATTTTATTTTTAAACCAAACCTGGTCGTGTTTGGTATCATTGGAAAGGCCATGATTTCAAATGATGTCAAATATGACCCTCTAGCTGCCACGGATCGGAAGATAAGGGGATCCAAAGGATACTCCCATCTCCACATGGCAGCTAGGGGGTTAACTGGCCCACTGACATCCTCACACATATGGCGAGGTTGTTAGTGGGTGGGGGGACCTGGAGGCTTGGCCCCCTCCAGGTTTTAATCGATTCGACGCCGATTTGTGCCGATCCGCGATCCGGCATCGAAAATGTTAATCCTATACACCACTGGAAAGGGGAGACTCTCCCCTTTCCAGCGGTGAAAAAAGCATTGCTGTAAGTTAAATGGTTGAGGAGATAGAGTGCTCCATACCAAGTGCCTGCCTCCCTACCAATTTTTCCTACCAAGTGCCTGCCGATGATGTCATCACGCAGTGTGATGACGTCATCGGATCTGCTGGCCCCCAGGAAACGGCAAGACAATCTTCCAGCTTGCCATAGATGTTGTGGGAGCCAACAAGGGAGGTGCGTATCGGCGGGAGGGAGGTTAGGAGCCTGCTGATGTACTATATACGTCCGCGGGTCTAAGGGAGACCCGTGGACAGGACGTACATTGTACGTCAGCGGTCGGGAAGGGGTTAATGAGTGGAACCATTATACTTAAGCTCTTCACTACCAATGCATTTTCCAGAAACCAGTCAGGAACCAGAGGTTTTATTTTTGAAGATCATTTTAAATGAATTATACACTAAGAAAAATTTGGGAATCTTCCCGATGTATTCCTTACTGTAATAACCTATTTAAAAAAGGCAGATATCATCTGCTGGCCAAAAAGAGTCACTGCAGTTCTGTTCTCCATGCAGCATCAGCTGGGGAGATGTCATTGGGGCATATTTCCCAGCTGGTTTTAAAAAATGATAGCACCTCTGGTATAATGCCCGTGGTACTGAAACTTTAGAGGCATATTCCGGATCCCAAATGCATTTGATTTTTGTTTGCAATAAACAAAGTTCTTTTGAATTTCTCCTATACTCAATATTGGAGCACCAAGTGGAGCCTTGATATCAGGTATAGTTGATCTTGGAAGCAAAGGGGTTAATTGTCATTGACAATAATACTTAAACGGGTCATTCTTGTGGTTTTAAATTGAAGGGAATATTCTTGTAGAGTTCAATTGCACCCTAACAATATTATATCTTCCACCAAATCGCATCATGTATCCCTGTAAATCTTTGGAAAAGGATTTCCAAATAATGACATTTGTTCTAGTCTCAGTCATGCTGAAAAGTAAGGTAGAGGACAAAGAAGGGGATGGAAAGGAATGTATCTTTGCTGCTTCATGAGCTTCAATCTAGCTGGAACTGACTGAGCTTTGGGCGGAGGAATAGGTTTGTGAACATCGAGCGGAGATATGCTGTGGCACGTGTTACTGATGTTTTGAATTTGACGTTAATACAACTCAGAAGACATGACGCTGCAATATTTTTATCTAAAAAGGAAAGAAGTCCATACTAGCAAATCTGTTCATAGTCTTAAATATGAATATAACTTCATTTATATTATTAAATAGACACAGAAATAAGTTATAGGGATACTCTACTCATCTTATTGATTAAAAATGCTCATGATGTGAGCAGCTGCAACAAAATAGATATCCTGCACACTGTTTTCAAAAAATAGTCACAAAAAGGGTGCTCATCTGCAAAAAAGACTCCCCCAAGCTCCTATAAATGTGTAACCTATCCACAATAAATCAAGATGGCACAACCCTGAAATAATACATACCAAAACTATAATAATAAAAATATATGTCAGTAACAAGAGTAATAGTATCGTAATGCCAAATGTTACATATAGTTACATCACACAACATGTAGCATATAGTGAGGCAGCCCCACAGGCTCAGCAAAACACAAGAAAAACCAAATAGCTGAACCATATGAAATATCCAATATTAGGGAAAGCACAATGCAAAAAGCAGCCAAAACATAAAGTGGATCAGTACAAACTGACGACAAGACAAAGTACCCCCAACATTTTGGCGATCTATCGCTTTTCTCAAGGGATGTGAGGAGTGCCACCCCCCAGATCTCCTGATCTGGTGAAATCACGGGGTGAAGCGGAGGAGTTTCCTCTACCCCACCCAGCATCACCTGGCTGCCGGTCACCAGATTGGTCATCATGACGTTGGCACACAAAAAGAGCGCTGACGTCACTTTCTCTGACACTAGTCACGGGAGCGATTAGTATCAGAGAGGCAGCTGATGGATCGAATCTGCACAGGCATCCATAGTTTTGCTCAGGCACGACAGAACTTGCATACGTGACATACAAGAGTCCCGTTGCGATGCACAATTTCCATTTACTTCACTAGGCATCCTATCGTGTAGACGCGCAAATTGCGTGTAAAAGCTTCAGGTTTGGGTCAGTAGCCTCTGCCCAGTTATTTAAGGGCAACAAAATGGAACTCTAGAGGTTATTTCACTGTTCGATGCAATTGCGGACCAATTTTTCTAAACTGTCAATTTGCCAAATACTGGCGAATTGACAGCAAAATATGGTGCGATTTGCCGCAATTCGGCAGCACTGAAATTGCCCCATGGAAGACTACCGTGTCTTCTATTCACAGAACGCCAAATTGCACCAGAATTCTGTCAAAATGCCCTGATTTTCGGTGTTTCAGTCCGACAGGTTTAAACAGGCGAATCCCATAGGATAGGATTATATATATTAATGAACAGAATTTCACAAGGGCACTCAAACATTACCAGGGTTATTCAGAGAGAGGTGAAAAGCAGGAGAATGACTGGAGAATGGAAAATTCTAGGGAAAAATAGCCGATTTGGAAAGTGAGATGAATGGGAGAATTTTTCTGGTTTGGCTATTTTGACCTACAGGGTTACTCAAAGAGATCCGAATAGTGGGCGAAAGGTAACGAACAGGGAAATTCAGCGTACTGTTACCTTTCCTGGCCATTCAGCTATTCAGAGAGCAGGCGGCTTGCTAAATGCTGGCGAATTGCCTGCGCATACGGTGCCTGTTCAGTGCCTGTTCGGTGCCTGTTCGAGGGTAGTGAATTCCCCATAAAAAAGCAATGCTTCATCTATTTAATATTTTTATTAGTGATATTGCAGAAGGTATTAATGGTAAAGTATGTCTTTTTGCTGATGACACAAAGATTTGCAACAGGGTTGACGTTCCTGGAGGGATCAGCCAAATGACAAATGATTTAGGTAAACTAAAAAAATGGTCGGAGTTGTGGCAATTGAGTCTTAATGTGGAAAGTGCAAGATAATGCACCTGGGACGTAAAAACCCAAGGGCTGAATATAGAATATTTGATACAGTCCTAACCTCAACATCTGAGGAAAGGGATTTAGGGGTTATTATTGCAGAGGATCTAAGGGTAAGTAGTCAATGTAATAGAGCAGCAGGAAATGCTGGCAGAATGCTTGGTTGTGTAGGGAGAGGTATTAGCAGTAGGAAAAGGGAAGTGCTCATGCCACTGTACAGAGCACTGGTGAGACCTCACTTGGAGTACTGTGTGCAGTACTGGAGACCGTATCTCCAGAAGGATATAGACATCTTAGAGAGAGTTCAGAGAAGGGCTACTAAAATGGTGTACGGCTTGAAGGATAAAAGTTACCAGGAAAGGCTTAATGATCTTAACATTTACAGCTTGGAAAAACGACGAGACAGAGGAGATATGATAGAAACATTTAAATACGGAAAGGGAATCCACAAGGTAGAGGAAGGGAGTATATTTAAAAGGTAACAAAGTAGCAAAACAAGAGGACATAGTCTTAGATTAGAGGGGCAAAGGTTTAAAAGTAACATCAGGAAGCATTATTTTACTGAGAGGGTGGTGGATACATGGAACAGTCTTCCAGTTGAAGTGGTAGAGGCCAAAACAGTAATTGAATTTAAGCAGGCATGGGATAGGCATAAGGCTATCCTAAACAAAAGATAAATCCAGATAAAGTATCCATGTAATTGGGCAGACTAGATGGGCCGAAAGGTTCTTATCTGCCGATATTTTCTATGTTTCTATGTTTCTATTCAGAGAACAAAAACCATCAGTGAAAAGTTGCCGGAATGCCCTGCCATTCGGTGGCTTCATTCGACAGGTTTATTCAGGCGAATCCCATAGTCTTCAATGTTAAAATATTCCCATTTTAATCCAATATCTAATAAACCATTGATTATAATATTCTGCAGTAAAAGTCTCTTTATTTATAGATATTTTAGGATCTTTTAGGCATTTTTCGGGATTATTTTTTTAAATCGTTTTATTCTTTTTTCTGTAACAGACCTTTTTATTATCATTCATTGGATCTTATATGTAAATTTCAGACATTTTCGTTCTGTAGTTTCTTTGCAAACAGCGTTTCACCTTTCAAACATTCAAGCGTACAGTTTTTTTTTGTTCACTCCATTCGTCTGCGGTGCGGGTTTTTTCGGCGGCTGCTCTGCGCTGTGATCGGCTCCTGCTCGGGTTTCTCTGGCGTGTTCGGCGGGGTTAATCCAGCTGTTTTTGCGGGTTTCGGTATGCGTTCGCCGGGTTTTGCGGTGAGTGTTCGTCGTGTTTGCAGCAGCTTTTCCCTGCATTACGACGGCCCCGTGGTGCTTGCTGAATACACCGCAGGGTCGCCGAAATGGGATCGCCAAATCGCACTGAATTGAAGAGAATGAAAAGTCACCGAGCGTGCGTTGACTTTTCGATCCTCTTTGGAAAATTCTAGCAGGGTTATTCATTGTCCAGTCATTCTCCTGCTTTTCACCGCTCTCTGAATAACCCTGTATGTTTTCCTGTTCTGCTACACAAATCATTATACGTGTGGGGTTTAGGTTTTCATGATGTTTGTGTATAGAGAGAGCAATTGCGATTCACTGTGCTTCTTCTGCTCAGAAGGTTGCTTGTTCTTTGTGCACATGTTCAGGAATTGAATTTCTTTTCTCATAACGAATCGACAAAATGTTACTCCCTGCACAGCCCAACTATTCCAGATTTACAATGTTTTAAGACATCTATATTAATTTTTTTTTGTTACGCATTAACAAAAAGAAACATGACTATTTTGTGCACAGGTCTCATTGTAAGACGCTTACATCTCGTTGCTTCTTTATGCTCGGGTATTCTTTATAAGAAAATACCTTCTAAGAAGTAAGAAGATATTTTTATTTGGCAGGATAAAAAAAAAACAATGTTTACAAATTTCAATTCTTCAGCTTTTATATTCCAGCTGTCATTTACCTTGAATCCATCTATTGTAAGCAAATGTTAGAATCTGCTTTGCCAGTCACGTGGTCAGGGATGAAATAAGATGTTCTTAGCATCACTTTCTTCCAGATATTAGACCAAGGAACATAGCGTTCATGCAAACGAGACTAATTCCTATGATAACATTAAAATAATTAAAGAATTCACGAAGGGAATTGTTCAATTTATTTCCTTTTGCTTGTGGAGGCTGTAAAGGTTAGGATGCTCGGAGTTGGTGAGACGCGTGGATGTGGTTTCAATATTTGTGCCTCCTACTTTCATACATTAATTGGAATTTTCATGCTCGCGGTAAACCTGGTAATTTATGCTTTCATTTATTATCTGCAGAGGAAATGTAATCACAAATGCAAAAATGGTATTTAATATCTAGTTGCCACCCAGGGACAAGGCGCACTTGATGGAAAATTGGATTTTCAGAATAGTGCAATAGAATTGTAAGAAGAAGAATAAAAATCACACTGTGTAAAATAGATTAGTGATATTGCAGTCCATCGCCCTCACCTTGCAGTCCATCGCCCTCGCCTTGCAGTCCATCGCCCTCGCCTTGCAGTCCATCGCCCTCACCTTGCAGTCCATCGCCCTTACCTTGCAGTCCATCGCCCTCGCCTTGCAGTCCATCGCGCTCGCCTTGCAGTCCATCGCCCTCGCCTTGCAGTCCATCGCCCTCGCCTTGCAGTCCATCGCCCTCGCCTTGCAGTCCATCGCCCTCGCCTTGCAGTCCATCGCCCTTGCCTTGCAGTCCATCGCCCTCGCCTTGCAGTCCATCGCTCTCACCTTGCAGTCCATCGCTCTCGCCTTGCAGTCCATCGCTCTCGCCTTGCAGTCCATCCCTCTCACCTTGCAGTCCATCGACTTCACCTTGCAGTCCATCGCTCTCGCCTTGCAGTCCATTGCTCTCTCCTTGCAGTCCATCGCTCTCTCCTTGCAGTCCATCGCTCTCGCCTTGCAGTCCATCGCTCTCGCCTTGCAGTCCATCGACTTCCCCTTGCAGTCCATCGCCCTCACCTTGCAGTCCTCTCCTCCTGTTTCCACCACCAACCCTTCTCGTTTGTAAGTTCCCTCTGGAATTGGGCCTTGTTTCCTCCTGTACTGGTTTGTAAAATGTTGTTCAATGTATTGTAACCCTGTTTATGCTGTGCCCACTGTACAGCGCTGTGGAATATGCTGGCACTTTATAAATAAAGAATAATAATAATTATCTGTTCACGCCTTTGCGCTAAAAGATATGTTATCAATACAGAAGGGATGCAGGAATGGAGTACAGGTGAGCACCCATTCTCTAGAATGCTTGCGAGCTCAAGCTTTCCAGATTTAGGATTATTCAGGTTTTCAGAATCAATGGCAGAATTAAAAGTTGGAGGGGAGATGTGTGTGTGTATGCTGGGACACACTGCACACTTCTTTGCGAGGGACATGCTATACAGACCCGCATGTCTCTGTGCAGCATGTCACACACCAGAGCTCCACAGAGTCTCCAACTGTGTCGTCCAAGGTGCTGCAGCCCTCGGAGGAGGATGGGCAAGCAACAGGACCCATCAGGAGTGTCAGGTAGGTAAGTAAAAATGAATTCTGAAAGACCCGAAAATTCTGGATTTTGGAGTCTTTCATATTTCAAAATTACAGATAAGGGGTGCCCAACCTGTATTTTAAAAGAATAAAGAATAGCCACAGAGTATTCATACTGAGAAGAGATACAGAATTTTACACTGAACTCCCTGTAGAACTTCAGGAGACAAGAAAATAAAAAGATGAGATTCAAACCTAGTCAATAAACACATATAGAGCAGCAATTTAGTTCTAGGTTGTTGCACAGGGATAGCTAAAAATAAATTATGCACTTAAAAAAAGGGAACTATGGGAAATAAAATTAATATGAAAAATGCTAAAAATTTGAAAATTATATGAAAAGCCATTTTGTGCGTCAAGTTGCTGGATGTCACAAATGCGCTGCGTCTGACATCTCCAGGCCCGTCTTTAATATTGATTGGACCCTGGGCAAACATTTTTTTGGGCCCCCCCCGAAAGCTCGCCAACCGCATAATTTTGCTCTGCACCCCCAACATCACAAAACAAAAAAAAACTGTGACCCACACGCAGCACATTACTGTGAGTTTTATTGCTGTGGTGAAGCACTGCAATACACACACACACACACACTATCGGGGTTATTCAGAGAGCGGTGAAAAGCAGGAGAATGACTGGAGAATGAAAATTTCTAGGTCAAAATAGCCAAACCAGAAAAATTCTCCCTTTCATCTCACTTTCCAAATCGGCTATTTTGACCTAGAATTTCTCATTTTTCAGTCATTCTCCTGCTTTTCACGCTCTCTGAATAACCCTGTATATATTAATGTGACTGAGTCTTATTCTTGTGCAGCTCTGTGATACATGTGCAGGGTCAGCAACCTTGGCTCTACAGATGTTTTGAGCCTACATTTCCCATGAGACTCACCCAATCTAATGAGTAGCTGAGCATCATGGGAGATGTAGTTCCAAAACATCTGTAGAGCCAAGGTTGCTGACCCTGTACCAGTTCAGAGGAGAGGGCTGTGATTTCATAATAAACTTTTTATGCTTTACTAGAATTACTCGTTATCTATTTTCCTGCTCTTTATCAAGAATACAACATGGAATGCAGATCACACACACACGCCACACGCAATGCATGTGAAAGAGTAGGTTTCCTTGTCTGGCTCTCTTCCACATGTCTGAGGATTTGTGCTCCTGGATAATTCACTATGTGCCTCTTGAAAGGGGATGAATATTAGAGATTGTAAGCTCTTGGGTTGGAGAAGGCTCCTATTTTCCCCTCTTTAGATAGAAGCCCACTTCTGTGAGGTTACAATGTTCCTTTCATTCTCCATATAATCACACTTTGTTGTGTCTGTCACTGGGCAGCGCTGCGCTGGATGTGCTGAGGACCAGGATTAGCTGGGACACATCAGCCGCTTCCTCTGACAGATTAGCAGCTGTGACATAAAGGGACATAAGGAGTGATTTCCCACTAAGCATTTGTAATAAATGTGTTGATGTGATCATGACAGAGTTTGTTTAAGGTTGTCAAAAATGCAAAACCCACACAGTCTTCAGTATCAAAGCATTACACCTTCACCTTTATATAAAATATACTTTCTATGGGACTGTAAGGACTGCCATGTTATTGTCTGTGTAACTTGTGTCAGTGTGTTTCATTCTGTGTATGTTTATCGTGACCTGTGGAGAGTCCATAAGGTTAAGGCTAGGGTCAAACGAACGCATTATTCGCAGCAACCGTCAAAAAGTGCGTCCAAACGCATTGACGTATTTTTTCACGGAATGCGCGAAAACAGTCATACGACGAGCATTTTCATGCGTGATTTTTTACGGATCATCAATAAAACACTTTTTGCGTCTGGACATTATGTTGGCCGGACATGAGCAGGGTCTGACGTCTCCTAATCACGCACACACGTCGCTAGTGGACGCAGCGCACTCTGTACGTCAGTACTAGCGGTTCTGCGTTCTCGAAAAAATGCGTTCATTTTCCACTTGTGTTCCGCGGCCGGACTTTCGTGCGACCGTACTTCGTGTATTGGCCGTCATTGCACGTCATTTGCTGCTACTGCGGCCGTGATTAAGTGCGCCTAAACGCACGTTAAAAATGCGTTAGTCTGACCCCAGCCTTAGAACTACAACTCCCATGATGCCAGATGGCTACCTGGTAGCAGCAATCCAAAAACTAAGAAATAGGATTTAAGACTGAATTAGCAAAGCATCAAAAGGAAATGTAGTTCACAAGGCTCTGGGGCGACCAGATTAGACATACAGATCAGGAAATGATGCTGTAAAGAAGACACAGTTTCATAGAGACTGAGGGGTTAATCGGCCTCCCAGCACAGGTGGTAAAGCAGAACACACAGGGTAAATGATTACTAAGATTCCAGGCCCACTGACACCAGCCCAGGGCTGTAAACACTGGCTCTGGGGCTGCTGACTACATTTCCCATGATCCACAGACAGCTGCTTTCAACAAAGAAGGCGAGTAACACCAGAGTTTGGTGTAAATAATAGACACAGGTAGGAGGAAATCAGGGAAGGCCTGCGAACTCACCAGCTGCACCATCATGCAGGGAGGGAGGGTGGCTTGTGCTGCACTACAGCAGCGTTGGTGTCGTCTATCAGGCTCCTCACTCTGAGGCTCGAGTAGCTGCTCCCCCTCCTCTACCACCCCCAGCCGAGATCCAAATCTTGGGGCCGTTAGCTGGTTAACCCTTTGAGGTCTGGGTGGCCTGGGAATCACCTCGACTGGGCCCGTCTCCCCAAGCAGCGGTTACAGAGAACTCAGAGAGAGTTAACCCCTCTGTGCCCAGTGCATCGGGATGGCCTCTCATAGAATGGTTGGGTACCAATCTATGAGAGGCAGTCCCCATGCACTGGGCACAGAGGGGTTAACTCTCTCTGCGTTCTCTGTAGCCGCTGCTTGGGGAGACGGGCCCAGTCCAGGTGATTCCCAGGCCCTTATCCCGCAGGATGTCGGCGATGCAGATGTGCTGGTTCTGGAGGCAGCTCTCCATCTGCCCCAAAGGTGGATGAGCTCCATCACCGGGTCTGACCAGTTACTGCCGCGCTCGTACTTTTTACCATGGAAATCCTCCATATCCACCACCTACCACCATAAGGCACAAGAAATATGCGGCCAGGCCCAGGCTTGGACGCCACCTCGGCCCACTGAGCCATCAGCCCCCCCCTGGTCCTGATGGCCAGCCCAGTACATGCCTGCCCCAGAACTGAACTGACCTTTTAGCTGATGTGCACAGAGCACAGTGTGTCAACCATAAATCCGAGCCACCTTTAGCCACGTGGTGAAGAGGGCGGCGCCAACAGCGTGAGTGCCGTTCCCAGCCTTGTGTCTGCTGGAAGGAAGGCATGCAAGCTGCAGCGGCTGCCAGCCCCGCCCCTCTGTGACACAGTCAGATGGCGCCGGCAGCGAGCTTCATACCGGAGCTGAGGATGACAATTAACAAGTCGTTTTTGCACGTCAGTGTTATCAATCACATGTCAATCAACAAGATGTGATGCGCAAGATGTGCAGTAAAAGCTGCGCACTAATGACGCACATACTCCGATACGTTGTGCGCATGCGCAGTTGCGGCAATTTGCCGATTCAAACGCCATAAGGTGAACATAATTCCTTTACATAATTAAGGTTTACAACCAAGCGTTTCACATTGAGTGATAACACAGATACGCAGGAGTCCACTAGATTGACTAATAAAAGGTTTTCATGTGATCTTAATTGTTTTTAATTAATCCAATTGTTTTTAATTGTTTTTAATTGTTTTATTGACTTTCATCTGATGTAAACTGTGAACGATCAAATGGGACATTTTAAACAGTATATAAGGAAGCAGCAGACATAAGACCAGTGATACCAGCTGAAGAAGCTCTGAGGAGCGAAACGCGTTCTGGTAATATAATTTATGTATCAATAAATTTATTTTTATTTTAAACTACTGCTGCTTCCTGATACGTGATTGAAAGAAGGTTTTGGAATTACCTCAATATTCCTATGCGACATCTTGGAGCCAATGCGGCTCATTAATAAGTGAGTGTAACCATTTATGAGTACACACTCTACTATTATTTTAAACGGTATTGCACCAGAAAGTGCGTTGTTATTTTTCTGATCCACTGCAGGAGAAAGTGTTTGAAGAAACCTAGTGCGGGTATATGGGCACCTGAACATTCTTTGAAGACCCATAACTGTTATCCATCCTAGAGCCAAGGTTAGGCTCAAAAGAATAAATTTTACATTTGAAGAAGGGATGTCCTTTGGATGGATTAGAAGATATTTCAATGGACATGTATAATGATTAACCGTACATCCAGTTCGCTGGCGCTCCGTTGACCATTTATAATATGTGTAGAATGTGTAACTGTACTGTGCTGTATTTTTTATTTTGTGCTGGTGTATTTCGTTTTGGCCAGGATGATCAAATTTACAGTTACCACCTGCTTTTCAAAGACGTTCAGAAAATTTGCGCAAACCTTCGTTGCGCGCAGATTGTAATACCATCCGCGTACCAGCGCACGAACGCATTTGCGCGGACAATGTTAAGTATGGGATGCGTGCACGAGTTTTCGTTCGCGCAGGTTCACCCACGGTAGACGTTACTGCGCGTTCGTTGCGCATAGATAGGAATATGACGTTGCGTGCAAATGGATTTCCCCTCGCGCAAATGCGCATTTTCGCACGCAAAACCATTTGCGTAGAGAATGTAATATAGCCCTAAATGATTTAGAAAGGTAACGAAGCGAAACTAAACAAAACTAATTCTTCAGCCATGCACATCCCTACTCCAGGAGTCAATACTTGTGGTGGTGCACAGCACCACTGCTGGTATCTGGTACGTATACTAACACAGTGGCTTGGTCAGAAAGGAGTCAGTAACAGGGAGCCACAAAGGGTTATTGGCTTGTACCAATATTTTTCCTAATCAGCCCCCGTTACCACCAAGTGGGGAATAGGGCGGTGTGTGTTTAGGTCAGGGTAGAGTCTGGGACACTTCTGTTTTGAAAAGGTATCACTCAAAATTTTGGAAATAAATAACAGGTTCAAATTATTAAAATGCTTGATTTGCATTGGATTTATATCAAAATAAAAAAATAATAGCAGCATCATATGCTCCATTGCCATTTATAGCTTGCCAAAAACATGTTTATTCATGACAAATAGTGACATTTTAGCAAATGTATAATATCAAATATTTTAGGGGGATGCACGGTAAGTTTTCAGGGTTAAAATAATGCGGGATAAATGAAAGCTAACCCTCAACCACACATGAATACAACTATCTGCCTTCAAGACATAAAATGTCAGCTTGTAAATAATGATCTTTCTGTGACATGCATTTGATCATTTGTTAAAAGCTGCCATATGAAATCCGGAATTCCACGTGTAAAACTACAAATCCCCAATCTGCCACGAAAGGTCATTAAAAGCCTAAAAGAACTTGACATTTTCTCTTTAAACATCTGACTCGTTGGCCCAGATTTAACGAATGCTTGGTGTTAAATGACCTTCAGATTTCATATAAAGGCATTTCCCTGCGACAGTTTAACACATTGTTGTGCAATGCAAACTGTGTCCAATTATCAGGATTC
Source organism: Leptobrachium leishanense (assembly GCA_009667805.1). NCBI lineage: Eukaryota > Metazoa > Chordata > Amphibia > Anura > Megophryidae > Leptobrachium > Leptobrachium leishanense. The sequence continues at coordinate 59,842,065 of CM019067.1, forward strand.
CCTCACATAAAGTAAAGGAGCCACAGGAAAATATATCTGACCCACATGTTCTGATTTTTTATTTATCGCTATGAAAAAGGAGTATGGTGAGAGAGAACCTGTTAAACGTTTTGAATCCCACCACTGTAGATGTAGATGATTATAGTTCAGACTGTATCCAATCAAGATTCAACGGTTTGGATATGTAGAAAGGAATACCATTATAAATGGACACTATAGGGGTTATTCACTAATCTCCGAATTGGCCCCGAATTGCACCGGACCGTGAATTTCACCATTAGGTGCAATGTCAGGCCAATTTGCCTATTCATTAAGTCGTTAATTTGCCAAATACTGGCAAACAGACTGCAAAACATGGTGCTATTCGCCACAATTCGGCGAGGTTCGGAGGCAACAAAATTGCCCAATAGAAGACTATCATGTCTTTGATTCACAAAATGTCGAATTGCGCAAAATTTGTGAAATGTCCTGCTTTTCGGTGTTTTAGCTTGCCAGGTTTAACCCCTTCACCCCCAAAACTGAGTTATCTCGATTATGCAATGTAATGCATTGTATAGCACTCGTTAACATATCAAAAGACCATTTTCACACCTTTTTAAAGCAGGATTAATGTGTGCTCTGTGGAGAAATAAATCCTCTGTTTTATGGATCTCCAAGCACCCTGGAGAGACATGAAACCAGTTGCAGATAGCAACCACAATCCTCACTGTAATGAAAAAGTTCAAATAAATTACTGGGACATTATAACAGCCAGGAATTTGGCTGAGTACAGAGAGAGCTGTGGGGTCACTCACTGCTGTACAGGGATAGGATTCAGGGGGTTATAATGACGGAAAATCCCTTGTACAGTACAGATACAAGGTGTTACTGTAATTTCCATACACAGGCATTATGACACACACACATATTATTTTTCTATTCTATTGGTTTTCTTTGGAAGCTGCATTGCTAATAATCTCATTATGATCACTACAAATCCCCATAAGCAGGAGATCTGACTATTTTATTATCTGTCTTTATCACAGTTTCTGAATCTAACACAATGATTTTTTCTGCCTGTATGATGATAATGCAGAACACGCTGGCAATTGTGTAACATAAATGACACCATCTAGAGCTCAGAATCTTACATTTCAACAATATTTCTGTATAGGATAAAGAAATACATGAAAAGTTAAAAATGAACAAATTAACATTAATTTAATTCTTTTACCTATATTAAAATAACCATTTCTGTGCAAAACTTCTATTTTACCCTATATTTAATTGTTAACTTCACAGCCCTTAAAAAAACATTCAACAAAAATCGCTTGGTAGTGAAGTAATATCTTTTTAAATAATTTTTTTAAAGAGCATATATTCTTTTCATTTTTTTTTGCACAAATGTTTTTTTAGTTTTTATTTTTAAAACCGCTTTTTGTATTTTTTAGTTGACATTTTTGTTTTTCTTATTTTTTCAGAGACGTTTTTATTTATTTTGTAACAAACCTTCTTAAAGGACCTTTTTTATTATTTAGACACATATTTACAACATTTTTATTGATTTAACTTCCTATTAGGAGAATGAGAGTATTCCTTTTTTTCTTTTTTTCCGTTAGGTTGAATTCGTCGATGCTAATTTGACGCAATTCATTGGTTATCGGTGCAATTTGGCTTTATTCGCCAACGCCCAGTAACCGCTACTGCGACTCCAATTTCAGCAAAATACGATGACCATTAGTTGAATAGTGGATTCAACATATTTTTGGCGAAATGGAATCGCCAACCTGCGACAAATTCCGGCGAAACACAAAGCACCGAAATTGCATGCAAATTCAGTGCTTTGTGAATAGACCCTTATGTATTCCCGTGGAATAAAGGAAATACCTTTCCCAGTTCTAACAGCAAATGAAACAGCTTTTTGTCCTTCTCCTTCTGTAGAATGTTGAGCATGTGGATTAATTCTGCTTTTAATGAGAGTTAACTGTATAGAGGCTATGAAGGATCCTGAATCCTAAATAGTTTACCATAACTACTAGGGATTAGGGATGAGCTGTTCAGTTCGATCAGTTCGGAGTTCGATTCGAACATCGCCTGTTCGCTTGTTCGCGAACTACGAACATTTCCGCATGTTCGCCGCATGTTCGCCCACAATGGACCACAATGCACTTTTCCACTGGCCTGAAGCTTGTAATTGGCTACAGCCTTGCACCTGACCACAGGTCAGGTGCAAGACAGGTTCAAGACTATGCCAATCACGGCTCAGAGTCCTGATTGGGCAAATTTTGCCCAATCATGGGCTCACAGAGCTAAATCCTGCAGCACACTATATAAGGCTTCACACAGCGCTTCAGCACGTGTTTTTTGAGAGGAGATTGTTGTTGTGTTAGTGTGTGTTCTCACTGCCAGTCTGCCACCAGCTACCCAGGATTCGTGCTATCAAGGAGAGGGATCATTACTGGTTGGCAAGCCTTCTTGATCCACGATACAAGGGTAAAGTTGTAGAACTCCTCCTGCCCGCACAGAGGGAGCACAGGATGAAAAAACTTGAGGACGCTCTAAAGCGACACTTGTGTAACACCTTTCCAGGCACTGGTAGGTTTACCAAGTGATGACACAGGTGCTTCTGAGGACTGCAGATGATCAGAGGAATAGCCGCTTGACTGATGCCTTTTTAATTTTTTTTAGTCCACTACGCCCAGGGACGTCAAATGTAGGCACCCATTGCCAGCGTCTTCACCGTATGGTGCAGGACTACCTAGGGGCAAGGGCAGACCTGGATACCTTTCCAGCAGATGATCCTCTGGCTTACTGGGTGTTGAGATTGGATCACTGGCCAGAACTTAGCCAATATGCTATGCAGCTACTAGGTTGCCCTTCATCCAGCATGCTTTCTGAAAGGACGTTCAGTGCCGCTGGAGGTTTTGTCACAGACAAAAGAGTGCGTCTGTCCACCGACTCTGTAGACCGGCTGACATTTATAAAAATGAATCAGTCCTGGATCAGCAGCTATCAATCCCCTGATGCTGACGTAACTGAATAGATCGGGGATCTCTTCTGCATACACAAAACCCCCACCACTGAACTCTTCCACAATACCACAAAAGGGTTACGGTGTGAAGGCACTTGCTGCCATGAAAGGCACAATATTTGGCTGCACTGACGTCTGTACCAGATTTATATCATTTAAATTTTTTGAACTGCAGGGTCCAACCCTGCACTCTTCCACAATACCACAGAGGGGTTACGGTGTGATGGCACTGTTGCCGACATTAAAGGCCCAATTTTAAAGCACCTATTGTTACTTTCATCCAAAGCCTGCATAAGTTTCACCATAATTTAGCCAAAAAATCACTAAACTTGTTCTGCGTGTCCTAAAAGGTCTCCTCTTTTAATACAGACTGCCGCCCCAAGCAGTTGTTTATGAATAGATTAAAGGAAAACCGTTTACCGTCATTTGAAACGTCATTTTCTTGTTTTTAAATGTTTCTATACATCCTACAAATCCGCCACTTCACGGGCAGGTTATGGGGACCTCCTAGGCACGAAATTTGAAGGAATTTTTCGTTTTTATTTTTAACACTTATTTCATGGAAAACTCACTGTTCCTTCAAAAACGTATTTTTTTTTTACTTTTTGTCCTTGTTTCCTGACCCCCAGGGCACTACCCGGACCCCCATACACCTTTTATGGCAAATATCTTTCATATATGCCCTCTTGGAGGGCACTCTAAAAAACAAACTTTTGAGTCCCATTGACATGCATTGAATTCGGTTCGTGTTCGAGTTCGAACTCAAATTTTCTAAATTGTTCGAGTTCGAATGCGAACCGAACACGGGGGTGTTCGGCTCATCCCTGCTAGGGATGTGCAAATCGTTTCGTTCCAAATTTAATTTCGTACAAAATTTACCATTTTCGTTCTTTTGGGAGCATTTGCAAAACTAAATATCGGCCGCCCGAAATTGCAAACTCCCGAATCAAAGTTTCAACATAAAGTAAATGATTTCGTTATGAGACCTAATCGAATTAAAACGGAAAGCAAATGATATGAAATGCTGAAAAAACGGAACAAAACGATCAAAAATGAAATCAATTTCGTAACGACCTGAACTGAAACGGAAAAAAGGTAACCAAAATGATCTGACATGAAAATAAAGGTCAAAATCATCTAGAATGAAAAAAAAAACGGAACTGGTCACTTTTTAATTAATGCAGATGCTGCCTGTGCCCCTATATAATATGTATTACAGGTCACTTTATAATTAATGCAGATGCTGCCTGTGCCCCTATATAATATGTATTACAGGTCACTTTATAATTAATGCAGATACTGCCTGTGCTCCTATATAATATGTATTACAGGTCACTTTATAATTAATGCAGATACTGCCTGTGCCCCTATATAATATGTATTACAGGTCACTTTATAATTAATGCAGATGCTGCCTGTGCCCCTATATAATATGTATTACAGGTCACTTTATAATTAATGCAGATACTGCCTGTGCCCCTATATAATATGTATTACAGGTCACTTTATAATTAATGCAGATACTGCCTGTGCCCCTATATAATATGTATTACAGGTCACTTTATAATTAATGCAGATACTGCCTGTGCTCCTATATATATGTATTACAGGTCACTTATAATTAATGCAGATACTGCCTGTGCCCCTATATAATATGTATTACAGGTCACTTTATAATTAATGCAGATACTGCCTGTGCCCCTATATAATATGTATTACAGGTCACTTTATAATTAATGCAGATACTGCCTGTGCTCCTATATAATATGTATTACAGGTCACTTTATAATTAATGCAGATGCTGCCTGTGCCCCTATATAATATGTATTACAGGTCACTTTATAATTAATGCAGATACTGCCTGTGCCCCTATATAATATGTATTACAGGTCACTTTATAATTAATGCAGATACTGCCTGTGCCCCTATATAATATGTATTACAGGTCACTTTATAATTAATGCAGATACTGCCTGTGCTCCTATATAATATGTATTACAGGTCACTTTATAATTAATGCAGATGCTGCCTGCGCCACTGTATAATATGTATTACAGGTCACTTTATAATTAATGCAGATACTGCCTGTGCCCCTATATAATATGTATTACAGGTCACTTTATAATTAATGCAGATGCTGTGCCCCTATATAATATGTATTACAGGTCACTTTATAATTAATGCAGATGCTGCCTGCGGCCCTGTATAATATGTATTATAGGTCACTTTATAATTAATGCAGATGCTCTGACCCTATATAATATGTATTACAGCAGGTAACTTTATAATTAACGCAGTTGCATTAATGCAGATGCTGTATTACATACAGGTCACATTATAATTATTAATTAATGCAGATGCTAGACTTTTTTCCATTATACAGGGTTATTCAGAGCGCGGTGAAAAGCAGGAGAATGACTGGAAAATGGAAAATTCTAGGTCAAAATAGCCAAACCAGAAAAATTCTCCCATTTATCTCACTTTCCAAATCGGCTATTTTGACCTAGAATTTTCCATTCTCCAGTCATTCTCCTGCTTTTCACCTCCTCTCTGAATAAGGTTGATAGTTTTCAAACTTTTCAATGTTAAAAAGAATCCCTGAATTTAACTGTTTATTAAATATACTGTATCTTAAGGCATTTACTTTTTTCACTTACAGCAAGAAGTGTCTGCATTTATTTATTTGTTAGGATTATTTTTGCATTTTTTGGGCTAATCTTTATGTTTCCTAAGTAATTTAAAAGAAACTAGTCTTTTTTCCACCATAGCTTTCAATGTTAAAATAATCCCCGTTTTTATTAAATATATCTTAAAGCATTTATTTTTTTCACTTACAGCATTAAGTGTCTGCATTTATTTATTTGTTAGGATTATTTTGGCACTTTTCGGGAATTTTTGGGTTAATCTTTAGGTTTCCTAATTTATTTTAAAGAAACTAGCCTTTTTTTTTTAGGGTTTTTCCGGTGTGTTCGGCGAGGTTAATCCAGATGTTTTTGCGAGTTTCGGTGTGCGTTCGCCAGGTATTGCGTTGACTGTTCGGTGGGTTTGCGGCGGCTTTTCCCTGCACTACGACGGCCCTGTTGTGCTTGCTGAATACACCGCAGGGTCGCCGAAATGGGATCGCAAAATCGCACCGAATTGAGGAGAACTAAAAGTCACCGAACGTGCGGTGACTTTTCGATTCTCTTTGAATAACCCTGTTTGTGTCTGAGCATCTGGTATTAACCGTCCGGCCAGAAACAACGAGGCTGCGAGAGAACGGTATCCTGAAGCACCACAAGGATACCTAGAAGCAGATAATGAGACAGTAGCAGGCGAAATTAATGATGAAAAGTGGTTTTGTTAAAGAAGAAAGGATTTTAATTTATTTCTCAATCACGATGTGCGACCAAGAGAGGACATGCAGTGGATTGATGAGTGGGCTAGTTATGGAGTGTGAATGAAGAATACGCATAGCTGGAGAAAATTGTGCCAACAGAGGTGATGACCCAATTGTGGAGATCTTTTCATCCCAAATGACATGCAATGTTACAGTATCCTCATTACAATAGCCTTGGACCCCCTAAGCTAGTTCATGACCATAGCAGTCCATCGGGCATTTCGGCCTGTCTTGGAGTGTTCATGACTGAACAAGTCAATCACTTATCTGAAAACCGATATCAAAGGGAAAACGTATCTGGACAAAAAAACCAAACAAAACCATGAACATGGCTGCAGAACAGACATAGTAGAGCACCACACGGAGTTTCTGTGAATTTATGATGTCTATGGGACTCAGGCTTTAAGAGGTCATCAACCCAAATGACTTACGGCACAGTAGAAAGCACGATGATTTATAGAAATTGATTTAAAGTTTACACGGCCCCCAATTCCTGGTTCATGGATTTAACATACAGTATACCGCAGTGGGGAAAAAAGCCGAAACAACAAAACATATGGATTTTCACCTTAGCTTTCTATGTGACATATAAATATCACTCACTGTCACAAAATGCTCTTTCATGCAGGAGTAACATGCATTGTGTCCTTGCAAGGTGAGGGATTTTCTTTGCCTTTACATCTATCATTTTGCAGACCTCACATATTGATCACTGTCACAGTAACGGTGTTGTGAGATTCATTTTGGGATATGACACAAGGCTACTTAACCTGACCTCTCCAGCAGACCTCTCCCACCAGACTAAATCACATTATGTCCCAGCTCCACCAACGCTCTTCTAAAAGAAGTGACAATCATTTCATACTTCAGTTCCAAAATGATAAATGCGTCGGCTAATAAAAGCGGTTAGGTGGGAATAGTTTCGTGCCAGACAAACGGCTCTACATCAAGAGCCATTTTTTGAGTAATGAATCTTGTCGGCACCTTTTATGAAAACATATTTACAGTAGCATTAGCTGCATAGTTTATATATTTTATTGACGTTTATAGTGTGTCGTATATACTCTAGAATCTCTGGTGGCTTTGCAGAGGCTGAGACGTGCATTATTTTTTGATTTTCGATGGCATATCATGTGTGAGTGCTATTCATAATCTCTTGTGCACTCGATCCATTGAATTTGATTTTATTCACTGTTCTTTATTTTTCTTTTTTTCTTCATTCAAAGCATGAAAGGTGGATGTTTCGTCACTCATCTACTGAATAAAATGCAATTTATATCAGCTGCTATAGAGTATGCAAATATGTTCTCTTATACATAAGAGGTGTGCAGGGTTATTCAAAGAGATCCGAATTGTGGCTGAAAGGTAACCGAACGCTGAAATTCAGCATACGCTTACCTTTCCTTGCCATTCGGCTAATCAGAGAGCAGGCAGTTCGCAAAATGTTGGCGAATTGCCTGCACATACGGTGCCTGTTCGGTGCCTGTTCGAGGGCAGTGAATTCCCCATAGAGAAGCAATGCTTCGTCTATTCAGAGAACACAAAACAGCTGATAAAAGTTGCCGAAATGCCCTGCTGTTCGGTGGTTTCATTCGACAGGTTTATTCAGGCGTATCGCATAGGCTTCAATGTTAAAAATATTCCCGTTTTAATTCAATATCTAATAAACCGTTTATTATTTTATTCTGCAGTAAAAAGTCTCTTTATTTATAGATTTTTTAGGATATTTAAGGCATTTTTTGGGATTTGTTTGTGATTTTTTTTCCTTTTTCTTTAAAATCATTTTTCTTTTTTCTGTAACAGCCCTTTTATTATCATTCATTGGATCTTATATGTAAATTTCAGACATTTTCGTTCTGTAGTTTCTTTGCAAACAACGTATCACTTTTCAAACATTCAAGCATACTGTTTGGTTTTTTTTCCACTCCATTCGTCTGCAGTGTCGGGTTTTTCTGGCGGCTGCTCTGTGCTCTAATCGGCTCCTGCTCGGGATTCTCCGGCGTGTTTGGTGGGGTTAATCCAGATGTTTTTGCGCGTTTCGTTGTGCATTCACCTGGGTTTTGCGGTGAGTGTTCGTCGGGTTTGCGGCGGCTTTTCCCTGCAGTACGATGGCCCTGTGGTGCTTGCTGAATACACGGCAGGGTCGCCGAAATGGGATCGCCAAATCGCACCGAATTGAAGAGAACGAAAAGTCACCAAACGTGCAGTCACTTTTCGATTCTCTTTGAATAACCCTGTAGGTTTCCCAAAAGAAATAGTCGGATTACACTTTAAGAGCCAGATCACAACTCGGACGCTATAGGGAAGATGCAAATGGAAAACGTTTGCATCAGCCATTTTCCATTTGCCTTTAACGTCTGTATTATGACCGAGCCGCTTTGCCAGAAACTCGAGTCAACATGATAGCACCAGCAGGGCTAAATACCATGGTGTTATCAGCTCCAGGAGTCCATAGGACTCCATGGAGATGGATGAGTTCTCGCATGAGCTCTTGCAGAGGCCGGGGCATTGGAGGGATAACCGGAAGGACACTGGGAACTATTTGTTCCCTGTGTTCCTCTGTCTGTAGAACAAGGAAGTGGCGGATCGTACTGTGCTCTACACCGGGGATCTAAAGTTAGTATATGATTTTTAAGTGGGCTTAGCTTAACGTGCTAGGTGATTGTGCTGAAGCGAAATCACTTAACACCTGGGTTTGAAAGACGTTATTCAAACCTGGATAACGTTAGGCACAGATGATGAACAACGATACAAGAAATATAATTCTGTGGTGCACAAAAAGTACAATGTGAATGGAGTCGCTATATTTCACCTGCGCAGGTGGCCTATCCTTCCACATTAAAGAATAACGTAACAACAAGTGATAGTGGGGAACAGCACTTCCCCAGCCCCAATGGTGCACAGTGTTGGAAAGATAAACAGGCTTACATGTGGACATGAACCATATTGTAGTCAAACAGAAATTAGCTGGATTTTTCAAGTGATACCACTTGTCCTCAAAAAGAAAACATTGACACAGTACATAGCGTAATATTGTAAATACAGTCCACCAGTGGAAGGATAGAAATCAAATGGTAACTCACACTTTCAGAGAGCAAAATCGCTTGAATCTAGTCGCTTTACGGGAAATTGAAGGCCACCAGTCTGCCAGCGATCCTCATGGACTTGGTATACTTGCTCCATAAGCAAAAGAGAGAAATATCATAGCGCAACACAGTAATGTTACAACTCACCAATAGAGGGATAGCAAGGGCCTACTCACCCCTCCTTGAGCAAAAGCCCTGCTCAAAGTTAATGCGCGTACTGGATTCGTTTGTAGGGCACAAACCTTATAAAGCCCCCCTCTTGGGTATGGAAAGGACACCTCTTAAAGCAGAGAACCAGGAAACATCAGCCAATAAATAAAATCCATACATTTATTAGTAACAACAAAAAGTATATAAAGTGCCACAAATAGGACCATACATAAAAAGCAATAATTTTTTTTGTCTCTGAGCAGAGAAGCAGCAGGAGGATGTGTAGTTGCTGTGAGCAATTTTTGGTTACATTAGGTTTGTATCCACCATGAAAGAGGTGCCTTGACGTGGCTGGTGGGCTTAACACTTTAATGGCCATTTAAATAAACTAAAACCTCTGTTGTTTTGTTTCTCATGGAGCCACAGGGGTAAGCGAAAACGGCAACCTTTTTATCTTGTTATATTTTATACAAGAAGTAGGCTGGATACTTCTGGTCTACACAGCCGCTTTCTGTGCATACTGTATTTGTATATGTTGTTGTATTTCCAGCCAGGTCATTTATTGCTGCTGTCCCTTTCCGTGTTTTCTTTTTCAATTCCAAAGTGGAAATGTGAGGGTATAAACATAAACCCACCATTATTTGTCTCTTAGCTGAGAAGCAGCAGGAGGTCGTGTAGTTGCTGTGAGCAATTTTTGGTTACATTAGGTTAGGACCCACCTTGAAAGAGGTGCCTTGACGTGGCGGGTGGGCTTAACAAGTCAATGGCCATTTAAGTAAACTAAAACCTCTGTTTTGTTTCTCATGGAGCGACAGGGATAAGCGCAAATGACAACCTTTTTTTCTTGTTATGTTTTATACATGAAATGGGCTGGATACTTCTGGTTTACATAGCCGCCCAGGTAGGGAATTAGAGCGCGAAACCGCTTTCTGTGCATAAAGAGCAATAAAACCTAAAAAGTTCAAAACAGGAGGCCAGACACATTTCGCACCACTAGGGCGCTTCTTCAGTGAGACTTCCTTGGACGGAGAGACTATTTTGAAGTTTGTAACGTTCCTCACCATCAAATATTTACTTTAAAGGTGTAATTAATTGCACCGCTCTTTATTTAGATTCCTGGTTATTTATTTTTTTATAATTTAAACAAAATTCTTTGTTGGCGTCGAAGCTTTGCGTTCTGTGTCCATCAGCCATATGGCATGAAATGGCACCACGAGTAAGTCAAATATTTTCCTTTTTAGAAACAGCCAAACATAATCCTAATCTATATGATAAAGAGCATTAAATTAAACATCTGTCTCTCTGATAGCAAGGAAGCAGCGCTGTATTCTGCATACGAGTGTTGAAACCTGTCAACAGCGTGTTTACTTTGCTGGTGGCTGGAGCTTTAAACACAATGACAGCAATAAAAACTGGAGGCATCTACACAGATGTCACGAATCTTCACCAAACCTGAAATGAACATAATATACCACAAACTGTAAACTGAATAGCTTTGGAATATTTTCAGAAAGTGTATATGATAACATTGCTGTGGTGGGAGAGGTTTTAGGCATCTGGGGAACCTGTTAAAGGGCCACTACCACCAAAAATGAAATGTTCTTATTTTGATTATTTTATGTTGCTGATATCTTACATGTAAGCTATTTTTCTTCAGGTATGAAAATATTTACTCTATATGTGTCACTGGGTGCGTCCTTGTTGCGTTGTAACCTGCCCCCCCCCCTCAGTAGCTTTACATCATTTGCTCCTCACTGTGGGACATCGGGTATAATAAGTCAGATCTCCAAAAATCCAACTCATAAGAAATGCATTTTGTGGGATGTATGCAAAGAACATTACCGAGGGTAAATTAAACAGGGTTATTCAAATAGAATGGGAAAGTCACCGCATGTTCTTTGACTTTTCATTCTCTTTAATTCGGTGCGATTCGGCGATCCCATTTCGGCAACCCTGCGGTGTATTCAGCAAACACCACAGGGCCGCCGTAATGCAGGGAAAAGCCACCGAAAACTCACCGCAAAACCCGGCGAACGCACACCGAAACCCGCAAAAACATCTGCATTAACCCCGCCGAACACGCCGGAGAAACCCAAGCAGGAGCTGATCACAGCGCAGAGCAGCCACTGGAAAAAGCCGACACCGCAGACGAATGGAGTGAAAAAAAAAAACAGTACGCTTGAATGTTTGAAAAGTTAAACGCTGTTTGCAAAGAAACTACTGAGCGAAAATGTCTGAAATTAAGATATAAGATCCAATGAATGATAATAAAAAGGGCTGTTACAGAAAAAAGAAAAAACGATTAAAGAAAAAACGATTAAAAAAAAATGGAAAACATGTGTTTGCAAACAAATCCCAAAAAATGCCTAAAAGATCCTAAAAAAATCTAAAAATAAAGAGACTTTTTACAGCAGAATATTATAATAAACGGTTTATTAGATATTGAATTAGAACGGGAATATTTTTAACATTGAAGCCTATGGGATTCGCTTGAATAAACCTGTCGAATGAAACCACTGAATGGCAGGACAATTTGGCAACCTTTCTCTGCTGATTTTTGTTCTCTGAATAGACGAAGCATTGCTTCTCTATGGGGATTTCACGGCCCTCGAACAGGCATGTTCTCGTATGTTTTTTTTTTCTAGAAAAGTGCAATGGGGGGGGACTTGTATGTTTTGTTTTTGTTTTTTTGAGAAAGTATTTTTCCATGAAGGATACATTGAGATTTCTCTTGTTTTCAAGTATGTCCTGGGTAGCGAGTATGTACCGTTAGGTGTCTTGCCCAAGGACACTTACTGGAGAGGTGCTCTTGCTGGGATCGAACCTGTGTCTCCACAGTCTCTCTCCACGCAGAGCAGTGATGTTACCTTTACTCCACCCAGCTGGTACTTATGTGTAGGCAATTCACCAACATTTGGCGAACTGCCTGCTCTCTTAATAGCCGAATGGCCAGGAAAGGTGACCGTACGCTGAATTTCACTGTCCGGTTACCTTTCTCCAGCAATTCGGATCTCTTTGAATAACCCTGAAAGTGTTTTAAACCCAGTATCAGATCACATTCAACTGCCATCTCTTATCTTGGGTAGCCTAGACTAGACAACAAAATAGATCCCCTGCAGAATTGTATAAACATTCACTCGACCAACCGTCGCCTCTTCACTACTACTTTATCCTGTAACACAGCTGTAAAGTGAGACTTTTGCTTAAGGCTAGGGTCAGACGAACGCATTTTTATGTTGTCTGTGAAAAAGTGCGTTCGAACGAATGGACGCATTTTTTCACAGAATACGTGATAGCGGTCATACGATGCGCATTTTCGTCCGTGATTTTGTACGGATCATCAATAAAACTCTTTTTGTGTCTGGACGTTATGTTGGCCAGACATTAGCAGCGTCTGACGTCTCCAAATCACACAAACACGCCGCTAGCGGACGCAGCGCACTCTGTACGTCAGTACCTGCGGTTTCACGTTCTCGAAAAAATGCGTTCATTTTCCACTTGCGTTGCGCAGCCGGACTTTTGTGCGACCGTACTTCGTATATTGGCCGTCATTGCCCGTCATTTGCTGCTAGTGCGGCCGTGATTAAGTGCGCCAGAACGCGCGTTCGCACTGCCTCAGTCTGACCCTAGCCTAAATTTTGGTAAGTGCTGCATCATGGGAAAAATGCACGAAATGGAAACAAGAGATAAAAACTCTAACTTTCTTTTTCCTTTTTACGTGCAATTACTTCAAATAAAGAAAAAGAACAGCAGCATGTCTTTTATAAGGTTTCTTTTTATAATACACAAGTAACCTAGTTACAGCTTATGATAGTGGTAGTGTCCCTTTAAATCTTTAACAATGTGACTGTGGCCATTTCTATTGTGCTTTGGCATAAATCAATGCAAGTGTATGGATTTATATTGTTATACAAGTTTGAAGGTTAGACTCTTAACAGGGTTTATAAATCAAGGTCAGCGCTAAAACGATGGGTAATTAGGTTGGCATGGTGGAGCACTGGTCAGAAAGCTTGGCCCGCTTCATATTTTGTAAACTACATCTCCCATGAGGCTTAGCCACTGATTAGGTTGGCCGAGACACATGGGAGATGTAGTCCCAAAACATTTGGAGGGCCAAGGTTGCTGACATGTGTTGTCGTGCTTGTGTGTACAACATGTGGGAACGGTCTATTCATGTACATAAACAAACTGTTACTACAATCACTGATACATGTTTATGCAGGTTTGTGAAATTGGCACCATTTTATACACACACTCCTACACACCTATACACACCTATACACACACACACAAACACACATACCTACCTTAAGGCTAGGGTCAAACGAAAGCATTTTTACACGCGAACGTAAAAAAGTGAGTCCGAACGCATTGACGTATTTTTTCACTGAATTTGCGAAAACGGTCATACGATGCGCATTTTCGTGCGTGATGTTTTACGAATCCAAACCAGGAAACTTTTTGCGTCTGGACGTTATGTTGGCCGGACACGAGCAGGGTCTGACGTCTCCAAATCACACACACACACCGCTAGCGGGCGCAGCGCACTCTGTACGTACGTACTAGCGGTTCTGCGTTCTCGAAAAAATTTGTTCATTTTCCACTTGCGTTGCGCGGCCGGACTTTCGTGCGACCGTACTTCGTATATTGGCCGTCATTTGCTGCTAGTGCGGCCGTGATTAAGTGCGCCAGAACGCACGTTAAAAGTGTGCTGGTCTGACCCCAGCCTAAATTGGTTGTTCAGAAAGCACCGAACCTTCAGTGCGTTCTCATTCGGTGCGTTTCGGGGATTTCTGTTTGCCAGGCCGCTGTGAATTCACTATTCACTGAAGTGCGCCAAACCTGAGGCCGCCAAAGACCGCCGATTAGACTGCCGAAAACCACCGATCAGCCCGCTGAAATGCAGGGGAAAAAAAAACGGAACTCTGCTATTCTTCTAAAAGGTTTTTAAACCAATAAAATGCATGAAAATGTGTGAAAATAATAAAAAAAGTCCTATAAAAAATAATGAGAAGGTGTTTTACAGAATAAAATAATGGGAATCAAAAATTTCACCTAAAAAAATATGCAAGAAATACATTTAAAATGTTCCAATAAATAAATAAAAAGATGGTATGCTGAAAATGCAAAGAATAAACAGATGAATAGAAAAAAAAGCTAAAAACGGTAATATTGTTTTACATTGAATCCTGTTGGATTCGCCTGTTTAAACCTGTTAAACTGAAACACTGAAAATCAGGGCATTTCACTGACAATTCAGTGCAGTTCTGCGTCTCTGAACAGATTATCCATTACTTCTCTATGGGACAATTTCACTGCCGCCGAAGAACGCCGAATTACAGCAAACTGCACCGTATTTAGCTGGTAATTCACAAGTAGTTGGTGAATTGACAGTTTAGCGAATAGACGAACTGCCACAAAATTGTATACGGATATGGTGAAATTTGACGTTCGGTGGCAAGTTCAGCGCTCTTTGCGTATAGATAATAGAATAGATATTGCGCCTAGCCAAATATATAAACATAACTTTTAATGCATGTGGGTAAAAAAAGGGGGCAAATATAAACAACATGGATGGTCACACAAGGCTGAACGTTGCTCAGCACAACTGGTACGATTACCTACATCCAAAAAATACAAAAACACTTACAGGTCTATTCAAAAAAAGGTGAAACTCAGGAGAATGACTGGAGAAGTTAAAATTCTAGCAGGTCTATTCAAAGAAAGGTTAAATTCAAGAGAACTGGCAGGAGAAGAGAACAATCTAGACCAAATAGCCGAATTGGAAAGTGAGTTAAATGGGAGAACTTTTCCGGTTTGGCTATTTTGACCTAGAATTTTCACTTCTCCAGTCATTCTCCAGAGTTTCACCTTTCTTTGAATAGACCTGTAGGTCAAAATAGCCAAACCAGAAAAATTCTATTTATTTCACTTTCCAAATCGGCTATTTGGTCTAGATTGTTCTCTTCTCCTGCCAGTTCTCCTGGTTTTCACTTTCCTTTCAATAGACCTGTTAGACAAAACAAGAGACAACAAATCTACCCAGCCACGGTGTGGGATAGGATATTCACCCAACTGGTGGCTATCTCTAACTTTTGTAAGGAAGTAGGAACACGGGTCTTCTAGGGTCCGTGACAATAGGAAAGCAAAAAGGATAAGAAACACTGTGAGTTACCAAAGAATGGTCCAAGGGATGATGTCCAGGGAGCTGTGAATGACCGTTAAGGGAGTCTGTTGAGAGCGCTCTCAAAACAACTGTCATGCCCCGGTCCACACCGCCATGCTGGGAGAGGTCCCCTACTCACCCGAGATCCCTCGTGGCGCGTCGCTCCAAGTTCTGGGTCCGCAGGACGGAGAGGAAGAGCCAGGAGACGCCCCACGCCGCCGGCTGAATCCGAGCTCTGAAAAGGAAAGTGCGCACGCGCGAGAACAAACCCTCCTGTGTAGTGTAAGACCAGGTACTCTGGCGCCCTCGGCTGGCCGATTAAGGGTACTGCGTGACACCTGTTCTGGAGATCCTCGAATGCCTCCCATTGACCTACCAAAAATCCAGGTACCTCAACTCCACCCACAATATCCAGGTGAGAGGTATTTTCATGATTCCATGAACCCTATTTAAAACCGCCTTCCTTCCCAGAACATTATCCAGGTTCTACTGTGCCTTCCGCCTCAGTTTTCCTAGTGCTCCTCGTATTCCTTGATCACGTATCTTCTGACCCTTCGACCCGGATTGTGCCACCGACTACGCCACCTTCTTCAACCCTTCGACCCGGATTGTGCCACCGACTACGCCACCTTCTTCAACCCTTCGACCCGGATTGTGCCACCGACTACGCCGCCTTCTTCAAACCCTTCGACCCGGATTGTGCCACCGACTACGCTGCCTTCTTCAAACCTCGACCCAGATTGTGCCAACGACTACGCCACCTTCTACACCCTTCGACCCGGATTGTACCATTGACCACGCCATCATCCTCATTATTATCCGTTGTTCTTTCTGGGACTTTGTTTACGAATTCCACTCCAACCTTTTGACTGTATTATTTTCTGGACTTCAGCTACTATTCATGGTTCACTAAAAGATTACTTACTCTCCATCGTCTCCTGATTTCCTTATCTATAGCTTGCCATTGGGTTCCATACACACATTGCACAGGGGATCCAAACCCTGCATTACAACAACAGTGCCTTAAAACTGGGTCTGTAAAGCAAGTCAATCATGTTCTGGGTAGTTGCATGGATTGATAGCTGTACTATATAACTCCATCATATTCTACGCGTTTCGCCAATAGATGGCTTCCTCAGGAGCATCGATAGAGTGGTACGTAGGTGGAGAGTAGTATAGTTGAATGACCCCTTTAGTGTTGTTGAAAACAACAACATAAATCATCGTTCACGCAAGCACAATAAATTTCGGCAATGCAAACAGGGAAAAGGCAGATAAAGCTTTCATCAATGAAGTTCCTCGTGCCTGTGTTTGAATTTCCGTCTCTGACTTGCCAACGTTTATCGTGGTCACAAGAAAGAAAGACTGAACAGTGATTTTCGCAGTTGTTTGCACCAACGCTAAACAGCTGCAATTGGTGCTTAACCTATGTAAAAAAGTCTGTTAAAACAACAACATGTTAATATGTGTTGCTTAGTCAAAAGAAGACATTCATCAGCTTTAAAAGAATCAACAATAGAAACAATAACAGCAAATATGTGTTTCTTTGGCCCTTGAAACATATTTGCATTTTCCTTCCTCTTGTCAGCAATTAAAGACAGCACCATGGGAGATTCAGGTGCACACAATCTGATTTATCTGAATTGTGTCATCTAAAATGATTTATTTCAAACCCATTTTTATTGACCTATTGATTTTTTTTATGTAAATGCTGAATCCCAAACGTTGAAACTTTTCATCGTACAGTTTTTTAAAATCAATTTATGTGCTAACGTTTAACGTGTAAATAAAATCATAAGAAGCCTATATTCGAAAGTTTAGTTATTTTTTTAAATACCGTATTAATGTGTGGAGGGGAAAACATTCCAGGATGGTATGTTGTGGCTCCAAAATTGCTTTTTGGGCAAGGATTAAGACACATGGATTAACCCCTTCACTACAAAGCGATTTAAAAAAAAAAACATTGTCAGAATCCAGTGTTTTTTTTGTAAAATCATTTTTAATTAATTATACAGTAATACATATCTATTACTGTAAATAACCTATTTGGCCAGCAGATGGCACCATCTAAAGCCAAACTGAGGTTTAAACAGCAAGTCTATTTTTTTCTCCTGCATCGGCTGCTGACAGTTTCTGAAAGCCCGATATTTCAGAGCTTTCAGCAGGTGATTTTACAGTTTTAGCTCTCTGGGCCTTATGCCGACAGGACTAAAACTTTGGGGGCAAATTTTGCAGCCCAAAAGCTAACAAAATTAGTTTGCAGCAAACAAATTTCATTTGCTTTTGGACTGCAGATCAGCAGATCAAGATATCTCGATATCGGGGCACTAGATGGTGTCTTTGAAGCCCAAGATAGCTCTATCGGTAGCGAAGGGGTTAAGGCAGTGGTAACCAAACCTGGTCCTCTGGTTCCCCTAACAGGTCAGGTTTGACAGATATGTGAAGCACAGCACAGTTGAGATGATTTGCTGCTCAGGGACAGCAGGATTCAGTCTGCATTTCCCCAAGGTGATCCTTAAGGCTAGGGTCAGACTGAGGCAGTGCGAACGCGCGTTCTGGCGCACATAATCACGGCCGCACTAGCAGCAGATGCCGGGCAATGACAGCCAATATACGAAGTACGGTCGCACAAAAGTCCGGCCGCGCAACGCAAGTGGAAAATGAACGCATTTTTTCGAGAACGTTAAACCGCTGGTACTGACGTACAGAGTGCGCTGCGGCCGCATAGCAGCGTGTGTGCGTGATTAGGAGACGTCAGACGCTGCTAGTGTGCGGCCAACATAACGTTCAAACAGCCGGATTTCCCTAGACTTCTTTTTACCCCATCGTCATGAAATACGTCCAGAATTGCGCATCGTCTGACCACTTAAGCGTATTCTGTGAAAAAATGCGTGCGCACGCATCGACGTACATTTTGACGGTGGCTGCAGAAAATGCGCTCATCTGTCCCTAGCCTAAAACCTGGCCTGTTAGGGGGAGCTGAGGACCATGATTGGGAAGCACTGGCTTAAGGGGTACCCTGGCAAACAGCTATAATGGGTTAAGAGGTAAATCAACTTTACAAATGTAAACTATTCTCTGTTTTTATTAAATATTTATTCAACTGTTTATTCATTTCATTTGCAGCAAAAACACACTTTATTTATTTTTAGGATTTTTTAGGCATTTTCGGATTTTTTTCAGAAAAAAAATTCTGATTTTTTTTAAAATGGCATTGTTTTTTTTCTGTGACAGACCTTTTTATTATTATTCATAGGACCTTATATATTATTTCCAGGCATTTTCATGCTGCATTTTTGTTTAAAAAAAAAACGCCTTTTAAAAGTTGCAGTGTTTTTTTTTAACCCCTGTTCATTGGCATGTCGGCTTTTCTGGGCGGCTACTCAGCGGTCTGTTGTCAGCTTTTTCGGATCGATTCAGCGGATCGTCAGATGCATTCAACTGTTTTTCGTCATTTTTTTGGATCAGTTCGGTGGTTTTACGATTCATCAGGAGGTTTTGCAGCGGTTTTCCGATTGGATTCAGCGGTTTTGCGGTGGTGTTTTGGATGCTTTCGACGGGTCGATTCGCTGCACTTCAGGGACCCTACGGTGAATGATGCTGAATTAATCGCAGGGTCGGCGAATTTAACTCACTGAAGTGCGGCGAGCCCTGATTATATTTTTACATTGAATCCTATGGGATTCACCTGTTTATATCTGCCGAACTGAAAAACCGAAAATCAGGGCATTTCACTGATATTTCGGTGCAGTTCTTTGTTCTGTGAACAGGTGAACCATTACTTCTCTATGGGACAATTTCACTGCCGCAGAAGACCGCCGAACTGTCGTGACCTAAACCAAGCTACACTATCAGGGTTATCCAAAGAGATCCGAATTGCTTGAGAAAGGTAACCGAACGCTGAAAATCAGCGTTCGGTTACCTTTCCTGGCCATTCGGCTATCCAGAGAGCAGGCAATACGCAAAATCCTGGCGAATTGCCTGCACATACGGTGCCTGTTCGGTGCCTGTTCGAGGGCAGTGAAATCCCCATAAAAAAGCACTGCTTCGGCTATTCAGAGAACACAAACCAGCAGTGAAAGGTTCCCCTAATGCCCTGCCATTCGGTGGTTTAATTCGGCAAATTTATTCAGGAGAATCCCATAGGCTTCAATGTTAAAAATATTCCCGTTTTAATTCAACATCTAATAAACCGTTCATTATAAAATTCTGCAGCAAAAAGTCTCTTTATTCATTGATTTTTTAGGATACTTTAAGCATTTTTCAGATTTTTTTTTTTTTTAAAAAGTCCGATTTTTTTTTGTTTTTTTTTTCAGTTTACTTATTTTTTTGTAACAGCCCTTTTATTATCATTCCCTGGACCTCCTGCGAAAATTTCAGACATTTTCGCTCAGTAGTTTCTTTGCAAACAGCGTTTCATTTTCCCAGATTCATACAAATGGTTTTTCTAATTTATTCACTGCCTCCTCTACGTCACAGCTGCTTCGGCTCTGTGTGATTCGGCTCCTTTTCGGCTCCTGTTCGGCTCCTGTTCGGCTTTTTCGAAGGTTAATCCAGATGTTTTTGCTTGTTTTCAGCGTGCATTCGGTTAGTTTTCGTCAGGTTTTCGGCAGCTTTTCCCTGCAATTCGGGGACCCTGTGGTGCTTGCTGAATACACCGCAGGGTCACCGAAATGCAATCGGCAAAAGGAACCGAATTGAAGAGAACGAAAAGTCACCGAACGTGCGGTGACTTTTCGAATCTCTTTGGATAACCCTGTATATTCCGCTGTTAATTCACTAGTAATTGGCGTTAATGACAGCTTAGTGAATAGACAAACTGCCCAGAAAATGCACCGAATGGCAGAATTCCCTCATCGCTGCCACACAAAATATTGACAATTTGGGCCCAATTTGGACATTGTCACTTAGGGGCATACTCACTTTTGTTGCCAGCAGTTTAGACATTAATGTTGTAGAGTTATTTTGAGGAGACAGTAAATTGACACTGTTATACAAGCTGTACACTCACTGCTTTACATTGTAGCAAAGTGTCATTTCTTCAGTGCTGTCACATGATAAGATGGAATAAAATATCTGCAAAAATGTGAGCGGTGCACTCACTTCTGTGAGATCCTGTATATATAAACTAAACAACCAATAGGGTTATTCATTAAACCAGCGACTGTAAAGAATTGGTAAGAGATGATCACCTGGTCAAACTGGAAAGATTCTCCAACTCAGCTAGTTTTTCTGCTTGTTTACGTCAACCAGGAATTTGCAGATTTCTTGGCTATTTTTCCAAAAAAATTCAGCTGACGCCTTTTAAAAACCAAATTGATTCCTACTTTTTCATGTGCGTGCACACACGATCCTGATTATACAATATCACATGTATGACGCTCATCACTTTCTTGAAGTACCAGAGACCTATTATTATAAACAATGTTAACTGCAGTAAATAACGCACCGCTCCTACAGCCTCTGTTTTTATTTGGCTCAACCTAACGACATGCCAGTGTTTTTGCAAAGTCTCCGTCTTATAAGCCTTGCAAAGAAAAAGCCCAACAAAGACAGCCTTGCCTGTGAAACCCCAGCATTCATCTCAGGAAAGCTCGGAACACGCTGCTTTCTTTGATAACCGCTTATCTGCGAGACACATTATGACAATCCCTTTCCTTGTGTCGGAATTTCCTACATTGTTTGCATTGGTATCACGGTGAGTTATGCGCGATACAAATTGCTCCAGCGGAGGGATACATGCCAAGTAAAGCACACACACATCTGTCTGGGCTGCATACGAATACGGCGGTGAGGTTTTCTGCACCTGTGAAAACATAAACTTTATTTCCAGGAAGAATCACCGCAGCTGTGATTCATTTTCAAACTTGCCAGATAAGATGTTTT
This sequence comes from Leptobrachium leishanense, assembly GCA_009667805.1. Classification (NCBI taxonomy): domain Eukaryota; kingdom Metazoa; phylum Chordata; class Amphibia; order Anura; family Megophryidae; genus Leptobrachium; species Leptobrachium leishanense. The sequence goes on from CM019067.1 coordinate 59,863,742, forward strand.
TATTAATGCGTATGAAATAAAAACACAGCTTTTTTTATTAGCCGTGTATGAGATTGCAAGGACATATATTTTCCTTCCTTGGGTGAGAAATATAAATAATATAAATTCAGATTATATGTCTCTAGGTACATTACAAATTACTTAGCTGAGAAATACAGGGTTATGTTACAGACATATATACGTGAAGTGTTTCTCGTTAAAATGTAGAATTGAATATGTATTTAATTATTGCGCATTTAAAAACACGTGAGTTACGGTTTCGGTGTGTGCTTCTATTAATTTGCTGGAGTATTTGAATTTAGATCGTTATCCTGTAATGGGATACTTATAATCCTGCGTACATATTCTTTAACCCCTTCACTACCATTATGGAGTGCACACATTTTTCCATAGTACCTGCATGTGCCCTGAAACCACATATATACGCAATATGACTACAAAAAGCGCCGCAGTCACCAAAGGATGGGAACCCACACTCGTGAACGCCGCCCGGTTACCGGCAATCGGAAACGCTTCAATCCCCACAATATGTAAAAGAAAATTCTCTTGGACATACGCAATACAGTCTGATTCTTGATCATGCAAAGGAATTTTGTTTATTGCAATGAAATTCACTTGCAAATACCAGCTGGATGGATTAGAGGTAGCATCGCTACTCTATATCCATGGAGACCCAGGTTTAAATCCCGGCCAGAGCACCTCTCCAGTAAAATGTTCTTGGGCAAGACACCTAATGGTACATACTTGCCTACCACACAATATCGGCTGTGGAGACCAGTGCTTACGTTTCTACTAGTGATGAGCCGAACACCCACCCCCGTGTTCGGTTCGCATTCGAACTCGAACAATTTCAAAAGTTCGAGTTCGAACTCGAACTTGAACCGAACTCAATGCAAGTCAATGGGAGTCAAAAGTTTGGTTTTTAGAGTGCCCTCCAAGATGGGATATATGCAAGATATTTGCCATGAAAGGTGTATGGGGGTCCTGGTAGTGCCCTGGGGGACAGGAAACAAGGACAAAAAGTTTAAAAAAAGACGTTTTTAAAGGAACAGTGAGTTTTCCATAAAATAATATATCCAGAAGGATATAGACATTTTAGAGAGAGTTCAGAGAAGGGCTACTAAAATGGTGTACGGCTTGAAGGAGAAAAGTTACCAGGAAAGGCTTAATGATCTTAACATGTACAGCTTGGAAAAAAGACGAGACAGAGGAGATATGATAGAAACATTTAAATACATAAAGGGAATCCACAAGGTAGAGGAAGGGAGTATATTTAAAAGGAAACAAAGTATCAAAACAAGAGGACATAGTCTTAGATTAGAGGGGCAAAGGTTTAAAAGTAACATCAGGAAGCATTATTTTACTGAGAGGGTGGTGGATACATGGAACAGTCTTCCAGTTGAAGTGGTAGAGGCCAAAACAGTAATTGAATTTAAGCAAGCATGGGATAGGCATAAGGCTATCCTAAACAAAAGATAAATCCAGGTTAAGTATCCATGTAATTGGGCAGACTAGATGGGCCGAAAGGTTCTTATCTGCCGACATTTTTCTATGTTTCTATGTTTCTATAAGGGTTAAAAATAAAAACCAAAAATTCCTTCAAATATCGTGCCTAGGAGGTCCCCATAACCTGCCAGTGAAGTGACAAATTTGTAGGATGTATAGAAACATTGCCATCAGAGACCCACACACAACACCTAGCCACCCTTAAGGGGTTAAAATGCACAGGGACTGGCTACTATCCTGTTAGATGAGGGAATGTATTATATGTATAAAGCAAGGTATACAGTCAGGTCCATTGACATTTCTAACACAATAATAATTGTATGCTCACATAGGCCCTTCGGAAGAGGTACATGACATACAAATACTGGAATATTACGTTTAAATCTAAGGAGTGTGATAAAGATTCTATTAAGCCCTTGATGACAAATGACGTAACATCTACTTCATTAATGATTGGCTTTACAGAGCCCTGGTCCTTAAGGGGTTAAACAGCATATCAGAGAGGATCATATAGTAGAAATGAACACTTCTTAGAATTCAAAACAAGCACAATGTTTGTTCATACATGTGCAGGAGCCCCCACCCAGGGAGGAGCCCCCACCCAGTCTGCAAGCAATGTATCAAATTCAAATTGCTAATTAGAAGCACATGTTATTTCCAAACAATAATTAAACACCTGTTGTTTACGCCGTTTGAGAGCACAGGTCATCTAGAGGTGAGAATCTTTGCACCTAGACAATGACATTAGGTAGTTTTTTAATTCAATATCTAATAAACCGTTGCTTATAATATTCTGCAGTAAAGAGTCTCTTCATTTCTAGATTTTGTAGTATTTTTTAAGCATTTTTTATACTTTTTTTTTTTTTTAAAAAAATCGAACTCGAACTGAACACGTCAAAAAGTTCGAAGTTCGCGTACTTGCAAACAGCCAAAGTTTGAATCGAACTCCGAACTGATCGAACCGAACAGCTCATCCCTAGTCTCTACCCTTCGACCATGGAGAAGCAAGTCAAATCCAGTGCAGGGCATCCCTCCAATACAACTGTTGAGAATCAAGTCTCGACTTTACAAGAAACGGATTCAACCTAACCACCAGGTCACTGATCTACAATCATGGAAAGCCGACTTGACCCGACTCAGAAGATGCCACCAACGAGTGTCCTTGGGAAAGACACCTAACGATATATGGATGCGCCTACCTCACAAAATACTTGTACATCTCTTACAGGGTTATTCAAAAAGAATCGAAAAGTCACTGCACGTTCGGTGACTTTTCGTTCTCTTCAATTGGTGCGATTTGGCGATCGGATTTTAGCAACCCTGCAGTGTATTCAGCAAGCACCACAGGGCCGTCATAATGCAGGGAAAAGACGCTGCAAATGCGACGAACACTCATCGCAAAACCCGGCGAAAGCACACTGAAACCCGCAAAAACATCTGGATTAACCCCGCCGAACACGCCGGAGAAACCCAAGCAGGACCCGATCAGAGCGCAGAGCAGCCGCCGGAAAAACCCGACACCGCAGACGAACGGAGTGAAAAAAAAAAAACAGTACGCTTGAATGTTTGAAAAGTGAAACGCTGTTTGCAAAGAAACTACAGAACGAAAATGTCTGGAATTTACATATAACATCCAATGAATGATAATAAAAAGGTCTGTTACAGAAAAAAGAAAAAAAGAATTAAAAAAAAAAGGAAAAAACAAATTCGCAAAAAAATCCCGGAAAATTCCTAAAATATCCTAAAAATTCTATAAATAAAGAGACTTTTTACTGCAGAAAAAAACAATAAACGGTTTATTAGATATTGGATTAAAACGGGAAAATATTTAACATTGAAGCCTATGGGATTCTCCTGAATAAACCTGTCGAATGAAACCACCGAATGGCAGGGCATTTCGGCAACTTTTCACTGCTGTTTTTTGTCCTCTGAATAGATGAAGCATTGCTTCTCTATGAGGAATTCACTGCCCTCGAACAGGCACCGTATGTGCAGGCAATTCGCCAACATTTGGAGAACTGCCTGCTCTCTGGATAGCCGAACGTCCAAGAAAGGTAACCGTACGCTGAATTTCACTGTTCGGTTACCTTTCGGCCACAATTCGGATCTCTTTGAATAACCCTGATAGATTGTAAATTCCATTGGGAACAGGGTCCCCCTGAATCAGGCCGTATCATCCATGTGTGGTATTCTAATGTATCAACCCCTTGTACACCGATTTTGTAAAGTGATGAGGAATTTGTGGAGCTATATAAATTAGGGATGTGCATGACTTATTTTTGTTTCGTTTCAGTATTTTCGGGTCTTTTTTTAAAAAATTTTGGTTCATTTCGAACAGTTTTTTGTTTTGTTTCGTTTTGGTGATTCGGCGACTCGGATCAATTCGGGTGATTTGGATCAGCTGTTTTTTTTAGTTTTTTTCTGAGTTATTTCGTTTTTTATTGCTTATTTAAGAATGGGAAGTAGATTACTACCAAAAGAATGAAAGTTTCTTTTCTTATTTATTCTTTAGGACTTTTTAGGCATTTTTTGTGTGAAATTTTAGGTTTCTAAACAAACTTTTTTTTTAAGAAACAAGGCTTTTTAACCCATAGGTTTCATTGCAGCATGTGAATCCATACACTGCTGGGAAGTGCCTCTCTGCAGTATAATTAATGCAGCATTTAATGGACGATTCCCGGGAATGTGTGTGGATTCACATGCTGCATTAAAACCTATGGGTTAAAAAGCCTTGTTTCTTTAAAAAAGTTAGAAAACCTCAAATTTCACCCAAAAAATACCTAAAAAATCATAAAAGAATAAGTAAGTAAAGAAACTTTCATTCTATTGGTATTAATCTACTTCCCATTATTAAATAATAAAAAAAGAAATAACTCATAAAAAACGGAAAACCTACTGATCAGAATCACCCGAATCGATCCGAATCACCGATCTGGATCGCACCGGAATTTTGGATCGATCCACAATTTTCAGATGGTTGATATTTCATTTTTGGAAATGCTCCCGAAATACGAAAATGGTGAATTTTGTCCGAATTTTGATTTGGAACTAAACGAATTGCACATCTCTAATATAAATAATAATTGCAAATGGGGTTCAGAATGTGCCCTAATGTTTCGACACATCGGACATGACAGCAGATGTATTGCAATTATTTGAAGAGCTTTGGAATTTGTATATCCTGTTCCTGTGTGGAACCATGGAGCTCAAACTTTATTTCATATGTAGTAGCAATTTTTGGCCAGCAGAGGGAGCCCTCTGCCTATCAAATAGGCACATATACAAAGTGCACATATACAAAGGAACATCTCTGTGTATATTTACAGTGTGCGTAATTGAAAGTCGTTTTGGAATTGAAGGGGTTAAGGTTATACAGTCCCACCTTCCCAGTCATCTGTTCAGTTTGGAAATAACTTTTCTTACAGGTAGTAACAGTATGTTACAGAAGACTACCATGGGAGGCAGGGGGCCAATTGCTCCCTAGGCCACAAGTACAAAGGGATTGTGGGCCAGAACGTTCACACACCATTCATCTGCTGTTTAAATACATGGTGAGCTGGGCTCACTATTGGGTCTATTCCAGTGGAGCCGGTAACAGGGAGCCATTCATGTCGAGTTATCATGAGTCATTAACCATTAGTGTCTCCAGTATTTGTGAGTCACTATATTATCAGCTCTGCGCATAACATAAGGCAACCAGTAAAGACTATGGCTTTGGTATCCTGTCTTGGATTTCATAAGACTCCACAGACTAGAGCACAAGACCCAAGCGGGATCATGTGGACGCGCATGGCAGAAAGACATCAGAGAACTATTTGTTCACTTCATGTTCATTGGAAGGAGGCAGTGGAGTGTACCATCCGCTTCACTGGTAGACCTTACAGGGTTATTCTGAAAGTGCTAATCTTGTCCCGAAATTTACCCGTACTGTGCAATTTCATGGCTATTCGGCTATTCAGAAAGAAGGCAGTTCACCAAATTTTGGTGAATTGCCAGCAAAATACAGGGCTGTTCGGAGGCAGTGAAATCCCCATAGAGAAGCAATGGTTAATCTATTCAGAGAACATCAAACAGCAGAGAAATGTCAGTGAAATGTCCTGCTGTTCGGTGGTTTCATTCAGCAGGTTTATTCAGGCAAATCCCATAGGTTCCAATGTTAAAAATATTCCCGTTTTTTTCAATATCTAATCAACCGTTTATGCTTTTAATTCGCAGCAAAAAATCTCTTTATTTTATTTAATTTTTTATATTTTTTAAGCATTTTTCGGTATTTTTCAACCAATTTTTTTTTTATTTTTTTTTCTTTTCTTTTTTTTTTAATAGCGTTTTTTTTCTGTAACAGACATTTTCATTATTCATAGGACTTTATATTTTAATTCCAGTCATTTTTGTCCAGTAGTTTTTTTGAAAACAGAGTTTCAAATTTGACACTTTCAATCGTTTTTTTTTTCTCCCCTGCTTGTCGGCTTGTCGGCTTTTTCCGGCGGCTTGTCGGCGCTGTGTTCAGTGGACCATCAGCTTTTCCCAGACACATTTGGCGGATTTGCAGTGGCTTTATCGGATCGGATCCGATAATTTCTGCAGGTTCCCAGTAGCTTATCAAATCGGATCCTTTCCGATAAGCGCCAGGACCTGCTGAAATTATCAGATCCGATAATTTCGGTGGTTATACAGTGTTTTGTTTTTTTAAAACCTGCGATTTTGCGGGGGCTTTTCCCTGCACTTTGGGGACTCTGCGGTGAATGCTGAATTCACTGCAGAGTCGGGCAATTTGAATCCCCGAAGTGCGGTGACACTGACAGTCGGTGACATTTAAGTGCTCTAACCCCTTTAGTTAACATTTTGACATTTTTGGAGTATTTTTGTGCGTGTGTGTTTTATAGATATTCCTTCTCCTTCTGTAGCCACAGGCGTGTGCAGAGTGGATTGATCTTGCCTGTTTTTCATTCAGGTCTTCCTGAACACTTTTTGGATTTTTTTGCATAGTTGGTACATGAAAAAAAAGACATGAATATGGACCATTTGTGACCATGTACAGTTAATGAATGCTCCATGTGAACTCACCCTAATATAAAATGAGCAAAATAAGAAAACAAAGGGCCCTATTACTCAAGCTCACCTGCTTGAGCGTTAACGTTAGCCCAAGTAGTCACCGCAAATTACAATCCAAACGCAAACGGGTTAAGTAACCCATTAGCGTTTAGTATCTTGCTCTTTTCAGCGCGAGGTTACTGTACGTTGCGCTCCCTATGTTTAACATGGGGAGCGCAAAGTGTTAATCAGCGTTAGGATTACAAAGTCCTAATGCTAATTAACGTGCGGCTGCGGTTAAAAAATGTTAACCAGAGCCAGGAGTTGGTGCTAACGGATTCCGCTTCTGCAGAATCCATTAGCACCCTCCAGAAACCCCCAAAAAATCGTATCCTGCAGGGAGGACCGCGGCTCTGTCCGCCTCCTCAGTCCGGTGAGAGCAGGGAGAGACTGGGGGAAAAAAGTCCCCCAGTCTCCCCCTGCGTATCACTCGCTGACCGGCCAGATCTTGCAAGGCATGTGACCGCCGGCGTCTGCCTCAATGGAGTCCGATGGACTCCATTGAGAGGATGCGCGCGGCGGCACTTAGCGCTGCCGCGTGCTTCCAGGGGCTTAGCGCCCGGTAACAATGCAGGCAGCTTTTTAAGTGCCTGCATTGTAATTCCATGCTAAAACGGGGGTGCTAGGGGGAAAACTGCAGGTGCAGCTTTTCCTCCCTAGTGCCCCCGTTTTAGCATTAGGATCGTAATTTACCCCAAAATCTTTAATTAATTAAATAGAACAGTTAATTTGGCGCTATATAAATGATGACAATAATAATAATTTATTAGTATTTATTTTTCAAACAAAAAATGCCAAATCTGAAATCACAGGCAAACTCTCTTTGGATAGAAGAACTAGCGATCCATGATGTATATACGTTGGCCTCTGATATACCCTGTAAGTGAAGTATGGATATTACTTCTTTAAACACTCTGAACGTTTGTGAAAAGGATATGTCTGATTTATTACTTGGCAAAGCATGAAACGAGAATAAAGCATACATTTCTAATCTTTTCACAGCTCAGAGCAGCTGCTATGTCTCATGAATAAGAGTAGGGGGACCGAAACTAGGGCGAGCGTTCGTGTTCTTCTGTGGTTAAATTTATGTTGCTACATATTCACTCACAGAGCAGACCAATCCATTGAGAATTAGCAATAACACTAGAAGGGTTATCAAATAAGACCTGAACTTGCCACCGAATGGTGAATTTCACTGTACGATGCAATTTCGTGGCAGTTTGGCTATTCAGAAAGCTGGCAATTTGCCAAATATTGGCGAACTGCCAGCGAAATGCAGTGCAGGTCGCCTCAGATCGCCGTAATTCAGCGACCTTTGGCGTCAGTGAAATTCTCCCATAGAGAAGTAATGGTTAATCTATTTAGAGAATGCCGAACCGCACTGAAGTGATGGCAAAATGCCCTGATTTTTGGCTCTTCGCCGGGTTGACAGGTTTAAACAAGCGAATCCCATAGGATTCAATGTTAAAAAATATTTGTGTTTTTATTATTTTTTTTATTCAATCATTTATGCTGGAGTCAGACGAGCGTCAGGAACGTTCCTTCCACTCTGACGCCCGTCTGGCCACCTCGCTGAGCGCAGTTAGTGCTCTCAGCGCTGCAAGGCTCGATCCCCCTATGGAGCATTGCGCTTTGCAGCCCTGTCAACACACGTTTAGCGTTTTGATAGGGAGGCTTTGTGCACGGACGATTGTAGCACGCACATTTCGTGCAAGTGCTAGAACATGTGACTGGCCCCGTTGCAGCATCACAGCACTGCGACGGATGCCAGTAGGCACGTCAGTACAGGCGCACCTAGTGCGCTCGTCTGACATGGCCTTATTCTTTTCATTTGCAGCAAGAAGTCTTTTTATTTATTAATTTTTCTAGATTTTTTTCGGTGACATTTTTGATTTCCTTTTTTTTTTGTTCTGTAATAGACTGCTTTATTATTTTTTTATAGGATCTTTTTTATTATTACCATGCATTTTCATGCATTTTTATCATTTTAAACACCATTTTTTAAATAGTAGAGCTCCGTTCTTGCTTAGTTTTTTAACTGTTCGGCGGCATTCGGTGAACTGGTGACTGTCTTCGGCAGGCTGATCGTCGCCATTTGGTGGATCCCGTTCTATACACTTCGGGGACCCTGCGGTGAATGCTGAATTCAGAGCCGGCGAATTGTAATAGCCGCAGTGCTCCGAATGAAAGAGCACCGAAAATTTGGTGATCTCTGAATAACCCCTACGTAACCCAGTTCAAAAAGAGCTTTACCTTTGAAACAAATGCTTTATTTTTAACCCCTTCACTATAAGGGTTGCGTATACTTGTTCTTCAAATGCTCCAGCAGGGACCCCATATCAAGTAAACTTGATCTGGTCATATTCTGGAGCAATGCAAAGGAATTTTGCAAATAGATTTCAGAATGTGCCCTACACTTTTCAGCACCCTAGACAACTTGGTAGTGAAGGTGTTAAGTGACACACCATAGCAACCACTTCCAAATGAATTGAGATTCATCAAAATTTTGGGAGACTATTTAATTGCCCTAAACATGAATCTATGAACAAATACCTCAATGACTGAACAGAAAAATGTTTAGGTCATGCCAGTGCATCCGCTGCTACAATTTATGGGTGCGTTGCATTAAATTGGAATGACACCATTCTCCCACAACCCATGCTTAGTGTGTCAGTCTGTCTGTTCTGTAGCCTCAACCACCTCCTTCCTATGGCTAATGAGTGAGGGGTTAAGTCAAAACATCCTCGTAATCCTGCTTGACATCGTCGTTTATGCCCTCACTGGCCTGTAGTGTTCTGGATAATACGAGATGTCTTGGGTTTTCATTAATAGGTTTATTAACAACTTAGCATACAGGTTCCTATAACAGCAACTGGCTGCGTCACTAGTAGGGATGAGCCGAACACCCCCGTGTTCGGTTCGCATTCGAACTCGAACAATTTCAAAAGTTCGAGGTCGAACTCGAACTCGAACCGAACTCAATGCAAGTCAATGGGACTCAAAAGTTTGATTTTTAGAGTGCCCTCCAAGAGGGCATATATGCAAGATATTTACCATAAAAGGTGTATGGGGGTCCGGGTAGTGCCCTGGGGGACAGGAAACAAGGACAAAAAGTTTAAAAAAAGACGTTATGAAAGGAACAGTGAGTTTTCCATAAAATATGGGTTAAAAATAAAAAAGAAAAATTCCTTCAAATATCGTGCCAAGGAGGTCCCCATAACCTGCCCGTGAAGTGGCAGATTTGTAGGATGTGTAGAAACATTGCCATCAGAGACCCACACACGACACCTAGCTACCATTAAGGGGTTAAAATGCACAGGGACTGGCTACTATCCTGTTAGATGAGGGAATGTATTATATGTATAAAGCAAGGTATACAGTCAGGTCCAGAAATATTGGGACATCGACACAATTCTAACATCTTTGGCTCTATACACCACCACAATGGAGTTGGAATGAAAACAAACACAATGTGCTTTAACTGCAGACTGTCAGCTTTAATTTGAGGGTATGTAAATCCAACTCAGGTGAACGTTGTAGGACTTACAGCAGTTTGCAGATGTGCCTCCCACTTATTAAGGGACCAAAAGTAATGGGACAATTGGCTTCTCAGCTGTTCCATGGCCAGGTGTGTGATATTCCCTCATTACCCAAATTACAATGTGCAGATAAAAGGCCCAGAGTTCATTTCAAGTGTGCTATTTGCATTTGGAATCTGTTGCTGTCAACTCTCAAGATGAGATCCAAAGAGCTGTCACTATCAGTGAAGCAAGCCATCATTAGGCTGAAGAAACATAACAAACCCATCAGAGAGATAGCAAGAACATTAGGCATGGGCAAAACAACTGTTTGGAACATTCTCAAAAAGAAGAAACGCACCAGTGAGCTCAGCAACACCAAAAGACCCGGGAGACCACGGAAAACAACTGTGGTGGATGACCGAAGAATTCTTTCCCTGGTGAAGAAAACACCCTTCACAACAGTTGTCCAGATCAAGAACACTCTCCAGGAGGTAGGTGTATGTGTGTCAAAGTCAACAATCAAGAGAAGACTTCACCAGAGTGAAATACAGAGGGTTCACCACAAGATGTAAACCATTGGTGAGCCTCAAAAACAGGAAGGTCAGATTAGAGTTTGCCAAACAACACCTAACAAAGCCTTCACAGTTCTGGAACAAGATCCTATGGACAGATGAGACCAAGATCAACTTGTACCAGAGTGATGGGAAGAGAAGAGTATGGAGAACGAAAGGAACTGCTTATGATCCTAAGCATACCACCTCATCAGTGAAGCATGGTGGTGGTAGTGTCATGGTGTGGGCATGTATGGCTGCCAATGGAACTGGTTCTCTTGTAGTTATTAATGATGTGACTGCTGACAAAAGCAGCAGGATGAATTCTGAAGTGTTTCAGGCAATATTATCTGCTCACATTCAGCCAAATGCTGCAGAACTCATTGGACGGCGCTTCACAGTGCAGATGGACAATGACCCAAAGCATACTGAAAAAGCAACCAAATAGTTTTTGAAGGGACAGAAGTGGAATGTTATGCAATGGCCAAGTCAATCACCTGACCTGAATCCCATTGAGCATGCATTTCACTTGCTGAAGACAAAACTGAAGGGAAAATGCCCCAAGAACAAGCAGGAACTGAAGACAGTTGCAGTAGAGGCCTGGCAGAGCATCACCAGGGATGAAACCCAGCGTCTGGTGATGTCTATGCATTCCAGACTTCAGGCTGTGATTGACTGCAAAGGATTTGCAACCAAGTATTAAGAAGGGAAAGTTTGATTTATGATTATTATTCTGTCCCATTACTTTTGGTCCCTTAACAAGTGGGAGGCACATCTGCAAACTGACGTAAGTCCTACACCGTTCACCTGAGTTGGATGTACATGCCCTCAAATTAAAGCTGACAGTCTGCAGATAAAGCACATTGTGTTTGTTTCATTCCAACTCCATTGTGGTGGTGTATAGAGCCAAAGATATTAGAATTGTGTCAATGTCCCAATATTTCTGGACCTGACTGTATATGACAATGGATAGTCAGAGACTCTAGGGACTCAGCTTGTACGCTTTATGATAGACATTTCGTACACAATAATAATTGTATGCTCACATAGGCCCTTCGGGTGAGGTACATGACATACAAATACTGGAATATTATGTTTAAATCTAAGGAGTGTGATAAAGATTTTATTAAGCCCTTGATGACAAATGACGTAACATCTACATCATTAATGATTGGCTTTACAGAGCCCTGGTCCTTAAGGGGTTAAACAGCATATCAGAGGAAATGTAGTAGAAATGAACACTTCTTAGAATTCAAAACAAGCACAGTGTTTGTTCATACATGTGCAGGAGCCCCCACCCAGTCTGCAGGCAATGTATCAAATTCTAATTGCTAAATTAAAAGCACATGTTATTTCCAAACACTAATTAAACACCTGTTGTTTACGCCGTTTGAGAGCACAGGTCATTTAGAGGTGAGAATCTTTGCACCTAGACATTAGGTAGTTTTTTAATTCACTATCTAATATACCGTTGCTTATAATATTCTGCAGTAAAGAGTCTCTTTATTTCTAGATTTTTTTGTATTTTTTAAGCATTTTTTATACTTTTTTTTTAAAAAAAAAACGAACTCGAACCGAACACGCCAAAAAGTTTGAAGTTCGCGAACTTTCGAACTGCCAATGTTCGAGTCAAACTCCGAACTGATCGAACCGAACAGCTCATCCCTAGTCACTAGTCAGCCTCAACTGGCAGACAAAAATGGATGACCAACTGTCAACAGCCAACCGCCAAAAGTAACACCCACTTCCCCCCATTGGCAGCCAGCACAACTACACCACACCTCCTCCCTTTTCTTAAAAGGAAAAAAAAAAACACAAAACAAAACAAAGCAAAAATGTCCAGTACAAGTCTATGTATCTTCCAGACCCTCCTGACTTCCATTCTGTAATCTGTGCTTTCGGTTCACATAGTATCTGTGGTTCTGCAAGCTTTTACTCCTCCGATGGAAATCCCTCAATGGGTCTGGAGCTTGCCAGCGTTCTGGAGGATGCCGGACTCTTTGATTCCGAGCTAAACTGACATTTCAAGCCAGATCATGTGAATTGGAATCTGCTTCACTCAGACGATCACCATCTATTTCTTCCCTCGAAAGGGCACAATCCTCTTCTTGTGAAAATACATCTGCATTATCATGCCAGACTCCCATCCATATATCTGTGTCTGTCGACTTTTCAGCCTGGTCATTCAGTTGTTTGCCAAAAACAGTTCTGGGCCGTAACTGGGCTGAATGTCTCTTAGTGTGCAGACCATTGGACGTGCTAACCTCATAGGTGAGGAATCCCAAAACCTTGGAAATAACTGCCGGAGATCAACGGTTTGGCCCTCTATACATCCGTATCCAGACTGGATCCCCTATTTTGTATGTGCGTGAACTCTTTCCATGCTTCATCATTTCCTGCTGTTTTTGTACGTGGCGTTGTTCCTGTGAGGTGTCCGTTTGACCCTTCTTGTCCGTTGCAATAAGTCTAACTTTGTCCTGAGTGGTCTGCAAACATCAGAACTGCTGGTAGCTGGCCGGTGGTTGGGTGAGTTGTGTTCCTGTACTGCAACAAGAATTGTTGGAGTTGTTGAGGTAAGCTTTTGCGGTCTGTCACAGTACTCCTTAGAAATCCTTTCAGAGTCTGGACAAATCTTTCAGCTAGACCATTGGTAGCCGGATGATACGGAGCTGTACGGAGATCTTGAATACCATGATCCTTAATGAAACTTTGAAATTTCTGAGCTAATAACTGTGGCCCATTATCAGATACTAGTATCTTAGGCAATCCGAATGTCGCAAACCACTTCTCCAGGGCATCAATGGTGGCATCAGTTGTAGTCACTTCAGGCCATTTTGAATGTGCATCCACCACTACTAAGAACATCTGTCCATTCACTGGTCTTGCAAAGTCAATATGAATTCTCTCCCATGGGTTAAGAGGCCAAAACCAGGGCTGAACTGCACCTCTAGGATAGCATCTCTGAGCCTGGGAACATCCTGAACAGGCTGCAACGTAGTTGCCTATATCCTCATCCAAAGTTGGCCACCATACATGACCCCTGGCTTTTTGTTTCATTCGGTCTATTCCTGGATGCCCTTCATGCAAAATTTGTAACGTGGGTTTCTGCAAGGCTGGAGGAACAATTACCCGCTCTCCCCATAGCAAGCATCCCTCTCTGACTGACAGCTCAAGATTCCTGGAGTGAAAAGGTCAGAGACGTGGAGAGGTTTGAAATGGCCAACCATGTTGTACATAAGACGAAACTTCTTGAAGACCAGCATCCTTACTGGTCTCTTGGGCTATTTCAACAGCAGTCAGTGTTTTGCTAAAGTAAATGGAAGGTGGTGATTCCTGAACATAATTGGTGGAGAGTGGAAGAGGAAGGCGTGAAAACGCATCTGCATTTGTATGTTTATCATAAGGCCTGTATCGGATTTCATACTGATAAGCGCCCAGCAGTAAGGCATACCTTTGGAGACGAGCGGCAATGGTCTGAGAAATACTCTTTGTAGGATTGAATATTGCCAATAGCGGCTTATGATCGGTCAACAGCATAAAAGAACGGCCATAAATATAAAAGTGAAACTTCTTCAGTGCCCACATTATCGCTAAAGCCTCCTTGTCAATTTGTGAATAATTGCGCTCAGCTGGGGTGAGGGAGCGAGAAGCAAAAGCTACAGGTCGATCTGTACCATCAGGCATGGAATGGGACAGCACAGCCCCCAGTCCATAAGGAGAAGCATCACAGGCAATACTCAGTGGTTTAGACAAATCATAGTGATCCAAGACTCTGGAGCTCCGTATTAGTTCCTTTGAAGCTTTAAAAACAGCCAAGCAGGACTCTGTCCATTTCCATTTTTGTTGTTTCTCCAAAAGCCTATGCAGCGGAAACAAGGTATGGGCTAAACTGGGCAAAAATTTATTGTAATAGTTCAACAGCCCTAAATATGAGCGCAGCTGAGTTACATTCCTTGGTATGGGCGCCTCTACCAATGCTTTCTCTTTCTCATCAGTGGTGTGAAGTCCAGTTTTATCAATAACGTGACCACAAAATTTCAGGTGATCTTTCAAGAACTCACATTTGTTTATATTAACTTTGAGTCCATTATCCATTAGTATCTGGAGCACGTCTTGTACATTCTGCCGGTGCTCCCTCTCCATTCGGCCAGTGATCAGCATGTCATCCAGCAGACATTGTGTCCCCGGCACTCCAGCAAGCAATTCATCCATTGTATGCTGCCAAAATGCTGGTGCTGGTGCTATCCCAAATACCATTCTGTTATACTGGAACAGCCCCTTATGAGTATTGATGAGGTAAGGCCTGGATTCTGGTAGGGATGTGCATTTCGGGTTTCGGAATTTCGGAATTTTCACGAAATTTCCCGATTCGTGTTTTCGGATGCGGCCGAATTTCCGAAAATTTTTAGATCCGAAAATGGCAGATCCGAAAAGTTTTCCGAGCTGAAACGAAATATTTTCGGAATTTTCGAATGGACTTGAAATGTGTCAAATCGAAATTTATTGCTTTGAAACGAGGAGAACAGACGTTCCGAAAAAACGAAAATTTCCGAAGTTACGAAAAGTCGATACAAAAACCGAGCAAAGTGACACGAAAATACGAAAAACGGTCGATATTCCGAAAACATGTATAATTCCGAAAAACGAAAATTTCCGTAATTACGAAAAGTCGATACAAAAACGAGCAAAGTGACACGAAAATACGAAAAATGGTCGATATTCCGAAAAAAAATGTACACGAAAAACGAGTCGAGCCGAACCGAATCGAAACAGAAATCGGTCGAAACGAGCCGAATCGAAAAGTTTAAAAATCCGAAAAATCGAACCGAATCGAACCGAAAAAAAAATTGGTGCACAAGCCTAGATTCTGGATGCACTGGTAACTGCAGGTATGCATGTTTGAGATCCAGCTTGGTGAACTGCTGTCCCCCGGCCAAAGTTGCAAAAATGTCCTCAATCTTTGGAAGTGGATATTTATCTACAGCAAGTTGAGAATTAACGGCCATACGGAAATCCCCACATATCCGAATGTCTCCATTCTTTTTACGCACAGGCACAATCGGGGAGGCCCATTCACTGCAGCGCACTCTGGAAATGATCCCAAGGCGCCTAGCTTCTCCCCGCATCACCTCTTCCCATGATAGACTGCAGGATTTCTCACGCGCCGCCCAATCTCTGGAACGCTCTCCCTCGTACTGTCAGACTTTCCCCTAACTTCTCTTCCTTCAAACGCTCCCTTAAAACGTTCCTATTTAGGGAAGCCTACCACCCAACTCACTGACGCAACCATCAATCACTCTCACCTTACAGTCCTCTCCTCCTGTTTCCAACCCCAACCCTCCTAGATTGTGAGTTCCTACTGGAATAGGGCCCTCATCTCCTCCTGTACTGTTTGTCAAATGTTGTTCAATGTATTGTAACCCTGTCTATACTGTGCTTATTGTACAGCGCTGCGGAATATGCTGGCGCTTTATAAATAAAGAATAATAATAATAATAAAAGGCGCTCCAGACGCATCAATTCCGCCTCAACACCAGCTTTAAGTGCAAAAGGTACAGTTTGTGCCTTAAAAAAATTTGGAACAGTATATTCCCTCATATTTAGGGACATTTGCCATCCCTTAACAGTCCCCAAAGTATCATCAAAAACCAGGGCAAACTTCCTCTGCAAGTCCTGTATCCAAGCTGAAACCACAGGTACTGTCTGTAAGGCATGGCAAGCATTATACTTTATGTCTGGCATTCCCAACTTATGAATCCATTCTCTTCCAAATAGTGGAGGACCTCCAGACTTCATAATATATAACGTCAGCTTTTCCGAGCATCCATTTAACTGCACTCTTACATGTACACTGCCCAGAGGGGTTAATACTTCCTTTGAATAAGTCTGTAGACGAACAGCTGTCTTAATCACTGGAACATTTAGTTTTAATCTCCGCCAGTCTTGCTCAGTAATCACAGAAACAGCAGCTCCCGTGTCCAGGTCCATGGTCAAATATTTCCCTTCAATCTTCACTGGAACAGAAATGGCTGAATATGCTGCATCCATTTTATAAAGTTTTACTGTTTGAATGGGAATGTGGCCGTCTGAGTCATCCGAGGAGTCTTGGAGCTGGATTTGATATGCTCTCTTCTGAAGCAATTTATGCGGCTTCCCTTCCTTACAGACCCTTTGAGTATGCCCTCTATTTCCACAGGAGTGACAAACGGCATTGCAGAAACGACATGAGTGAGATTCATGTGAAGTCACCCCACATCGATAACATCCATTTTGGGGGCTCTCCATGCACCGTCCTTTGACGTAAGGAATTGTACTGTTTATTCCGCTTGTACCGCTCCCTGGTATCTGTATGGAATATTTCCGCCTCTTGCTCAGTCTTTTGCTTCCTATGCAAAGCATCAGCTTCTCTGGTGACTTGTTCCATGATGCTAGCGATATCCATAGCTTTGTGTAAGATCAGCTCTTTCTCGGTAAGAAGTCTCTTAATCATAGCTTCACACTGTAACCCCATCACAAACTGGTCTCTGAGGGCTGTGACTAAATACTCCCCAAACTGACAGGTACTTGCCAACTTCCTGAGAGCGGAGACAAAGGAGGAGACGCTTTCTCCAGGTTCCTGATGTCTTTTATAAAACTTCCATCTTTCAGCGATTTCAATTGGCTGTGGCTGATAGTGGGCCTGCAGTAAAGCAACTAAGACAGCTAACGGCTTGCTTGCAGGTTTCTCTGGAAGCAAAACAGCCCCAAAGCATGATTGACCCCCCGCCATGCTTCACAGTAGGCAAGGTGTTCTTTTCTTCATAGGCCTTGTTCTTCCTCCTCCAAACATAGCGTTGATCCATGGGCCCAAACAGTTCTAATTTTGTTTCATCAGTCCACAGAACACTATCCCAAAACTTCTGTGGTTTGTCCACATGACTTTTGGCATACTGCAGTCGACTCTTCTTATTCTTTGGAGACAGCAAGGGGGTGCGCCTGGGAGTTCTGGCATGGAGGCCTTCATTACGCAGTGTGCGCCATATTGTCTGAGCTGAAACTTCAGTACCCACATCTGACAAATCTTTTCTCAGTTCCTCAGCAGTCACACGGGGGACTTTTCTCCACTCTACGCTTCAGGTAGCGCACAGCAGTCGAAGTCAGCATCTTCTTTCTGCACGACCAGGTAGCGTTTCAACAGTGCCCTTTGCCTTGAATTTGCGAATGATGCTTCCTATGGTCTCTCTTGGTATGTTTAACATCTTTGCAATCTTCTTATAGCCATTGCCCTTCCTGTGAAGAGTAATCACCTCTTCTCTTGTCTTCCTGGACCATTCTCTTGACTTCACCATGTTTGTAACCACACCAGTAAATGTCTAGAAGGAGCTGAGTATCACAGTCATTTTAAAGCTGCCTAATTGGTGCTTATTATGCTTTATTGCTGCTCCGTGACATCCACAGGTGTTTTCAATACCTGATTGAAAACACTTGAATGAACCTCTGTTCTTCAGAGTGGTAGTCTTTAAGGGGTTGAATAATTGTGTCAATGAAGAATTCACAAAAGAAACATTTACTACTGTATTACAAAACCAATTGATGTCATTTTAGTTGCATATGGTTCTTTAAAAAGTCCTTGTAGGATTTCATTCTGAATACAATTACAAATGTACACTAAATTCCCCAAAACCCTTTACAGCATTGGGGGTTGAATAATTTTGAACACAACTGTAACTACAGCCTGGATGAATGTGAGACGAAACCTCACCGGTAGTTGAAACTAGACTTGTGCACCGATTTTTTTTTCGGTTCGATTCGTTCGTGTTTTCTAAATTTTTGTTTCGGCTCATTTCGGGCAATTTCCGTTTCGGTTCGTTTCGTTTTCCTTTTCGTATCGACTTTTTTTCGTACGTTCGGAAATTTTCGTGTTTTTCGGAACGTCTGTTCTCCTCATTTCAAAGTGTCTATTCGTTTTGACGTAAACTAATGGTTTTTCAGGTCCGATATTTCTGTCGATACGATAATTCTGTCGATACGATAATTCTGCCATTGAGATTTCTCATGTTTTACAAGAAGGATACATTGAGATGGGAATGATACAAAATTACAGAATCAGCGATATAACCAAAAAATATGTTGTCCGAAATTACTGAAATGGAACCGAAATCAGAAATGGAGCCGAAATTACGAATGGAACGAAAATGATTTTCGATTTTACACATTTCTAGTCCAATTTTCGTTTCGTTTCGCAAAGTTTTCGTTTTCGGAAAATTCGGATCTGAAAATTTTCGTAAAATCGGCTGAATCCGAATGCACGAATCGGGAAATTTCGTGAAAATTCTGAAATTCCGAAACCCGAAACGCACATCCCTAGTTGAAACAACAACACAAAATCATCAAGGAAAAAAAGAACCAAGTACAAACAACAGAAAATGAAAATACTTAAATATCAGGGAGTCTCATCAGTATCGGAACAGGCAGAGACCTACAGGGTTATTCAAAGAGAATCGAAAAGCCACCGCACATTCGGTGACTTTTCGTTCTCTTCAATTCGGTTCAATTTGGCAATCCCATTTCGGCAACTCTGCGGTGTATTCAGCAAGCACCACAGGGTCCCCGAATTGTAGTGAAAGGTCACCGCAAACCCGCCGAAAACTAACCGCAAAATGAGGGCGAACGCACACCGAAAACCCGCAAAAACATCTGGATTAACCCCGCCGAAAACGCCAGAAAAACCGGAGCAGGAGCTGATCACACGCAGCGCAGCGGCCGGAAAAAGCCGACACCGCAGACGAATGGAGTGAATAAATTAAGAAAACAGTTTGCTTGAATGTCTGAAAAGTGAAACGCTGTTTGCAAAGAAACTACTGAGCGAAAATGTCTGAAATTTACATATGAGATCCAATGAATGATAATAAAAAGGGCTGTTACAGAAAAAATAAGTAAAGTTAAAAAAAAATCGGAATTCTTTTGTTTAAAAAAAAATCACAAAAAATGCTTAAAATATCCAAAAAAATCTATAAATAAAGAGACTCTTTACTGCAGAATACTATAATTAATGGTTTATTAGATATTGAACTAAAACGGGAATATTTTTAACATTGAAGCCTATGGGATTCGCCTGAATAAACCTGCCGAATTAAACCACCGAATGACAGGGCAATTCGGCAAGTTTTCACTGCTGGTTTGTGTTCTCTGAATAGCCGAAGCATTGCTTCTCTATGGGGATTCACTGCCCTCGAACAGGCACCGGACAGGCATCGTATGCAGTGGAGTAACAGCCGGGGGGGGGGGCAGCCGGGCGCCCCGGACGCAGGTTGTTACGCCCAGAGACCTGGGGGCAGGGCTCGAGTCCTGCGGGAATGCAGGTTCCTGCTGTGGACTGAGCCCGACAAAGTGAGCGCGGGGGGGGCAATTGCTGGCGGCCGCATTGCTATCCTACGAGCGGCCGCCAGCATGAAGCTCTGCCGCTCGACTGGGGGGATCTATCCACCAGCCAGCCGCGATCTCGCGAGGTCTGGCTGGTGGTTAGATCCCCAGCCGCGCAGCAGAGGTTGTGCTGGCAGCTGCTCGAGGAGAAAAAGCACGCGGCCGCCGGCAATGACGAGGAGAGGTGAGCTGGGGACAAATATATCCATGTGTGAGAGCTGGGGCAAATATATCCATGTGTGAGAGCTGGGAGCAAATACATACATGTGTGAGAGCTGGGGGCAAATACATCCATGTGTGAGAGCTGGGGAAAATATATCCATGTGTGAGAGCTGGGGTCAAATACATCAATGTGTGAGAGCTGGGGGCAAATATATCCATGTGTGAGAGCTGGGGCCAAATATATCCATGGGTGAGAGCTGGGGGCAAATACATCCATGTGTGAGAGCTGGGGGCAAATATATCCATGTGTGAGAGCTGGGAGGAAATATATATACATGGGTGAGAGCTGGGGCAAATACATCCATGGGTGAGAGCTGGGGCAAATATATCCATGTGTGAGAGCTGGGGGGCAAATATAACCATGTGTGAGCTGCTGGGGCAAATACATCCATGTGTGAGAGCTGGGGGGCAAATACATCCATGTGTGAGAGCTGGAGGCAAATACATCCATGTGTGAGAGCAGGGACAAATATATCCATGTGTGAGAGCTGGGGGCAAATACATCAAAGTGTGAGAGCTGGGGGGCAAATATATCCATGTGTGAGAGCTGGGGGCAAATATATCCATGTGTGAGAGCTGGGGGGGAAATATATCCATGTGTGAGAGCTGGGGCAAATATAACCATGTGTGAGAGCTGGGGGCAAATACATCCATGGGTGAGAGCTGGGGCAAATATATCCATGTGTGAGAGCTGGGGGGCAAATATATCCATGTGTGAGAGCTGGGGGCAAATACATCCTTGGGTGAGAGCTGGGGGGCAAATCTATCCATGTGTGAGAGCTGGGGGCAAATATATCCATGTGTGAGAGCTGAGAGCAAATACATCCATGTGTGAGAGCTGGGGGGCAAATACATCCATGGGTGAGAGCTGGGGCAAATATATCCATGTGTGAGAGTTGGGGGGCAAATATATCCATGTGTGAGAGCTGGGGGAAAATACATCCATGGGCGAGAGCTGGGGGTAAATATATCCATGGGTGAGAGCTGGGGGAAATATTTCCATGTGTGAGCTGGGGGGCAATATTTCCATGTGTGAGCTGGTGGGGCAATATTTCCATGTGTGAGCTGGAGGGGGTACCCTGGGCCCATGGTATGGAAAAGGTTTGCAGGGCTGTGCAGATGGGGTGCCACGTGTGTTCTGGCAGCATGGAAAGGGTGCACTGGGCAGCCCACACCTAGGTTACCCTACACTGCATAGCTGCAAGGGGTATGTGCTGGGAGGGGGGGGTCCAGAGCCTGTATATATAATACTGGGGGTCCAGTGTTTCTAATTCTGGGGGTCCAGTGCCTGTTTATATAATTCTGGGGGTCCAGTGTATATAATTCTGGGGGTCCAGTGCCTGTGTATATAATTCTGGGGTCCAGTGTATATAATTCTGGGGGTCCAGTGCCTTTGTAAATAATTCTGGGGGTCCAGTGCCTGTTTATATAATTCTGGGGGTCCAGTGTAAATAATTCTGGGGGTCCAGTGCCTGTGTATATAATTCTGGGGTCCAGTGTATAAAATTCTGGGGGTCCAGTGTATGTAATTCTGGGGGTCCAGTGCCTGTTTATATAATTCTGGGGGGTCCAGTGTATATAATTCTGGGGGTCCAGTGCCTGTGTATATAATTCTGCGGGTCCAGTGTATATAATTCTGGGGGTCCAGTGCCTGTGTATATAATTCTGCGGGTCCAGTGTATATAATTCTGGGGGTCCAGTGCCTGTGTATATAATTTTGGGGGTCCAGTGCCTGTGTATATAATTCTGGGGGTCAAGTGCCTGTGTATATAATTCTGGGGGTCCTGTGCCTGTGTATATAATTCTGGGGGTCAAGAGCCTGTGTATATAATTCTGGGGGTCCTGTGCCTGTGTATATAATTCTGGGGGTCAAGTGCCTGTGTATATAATTCTGGGGGTCCTGTGCCTGTGTATATAATTCTGGGGGTCCAATATTTTGTCCCGGTCCGGGCCTACTTATAATGAGGGGGGAGGCCAAAAAAAAATCTGCCCCGGGCGCCCATAACTCTGGTTACGCCACTGACCGTATGTGCAGGCAATTCGCCAAGATTTGGCGAATTGCCTGCTCTCTGGATAGCCGAATGGCCAAGAAAGGTTCCCTTTTGGTAGCCATTCGGATCTCTTTGAATAACCCTGCTAGTGCCCCAACATTTCGGCTATCAAGCCTTTGTCAAGGAGAAGCAGGAAACAAACCAGGACAATGGGATCTTGTACACACACTGGAGACTGGAGAGTATGGAGACACAGGGAAGGTTGTTAGCAAGGGCAAGGTTTGGTTCAGGATATCACAGGAGAGCCACAGCATAGGTTCTCTCTCTCTGGAAGAGGTTTATTAATGCTGGAGCAAGGAGCAGAGAGAAGTGTGGTACTTTTATTCCAGGTGAGTTACATGACCTATAGTGTGTGTGTTTTAACTGTTTGTTTGACAGAACTGGTGCTGGATCTCAGTGCTGAAAATTAGCAAACCAGGAGTAAACAGGATTTAGAAGGGGGCTGCCCAAACATTGTTCAGGAACCTGGTATTTACTTTCAATTAAAAGTTAAGGGTCTATTCACAATTCAACTTTGCTGAACTTTTGGTGAATTCACTATTTAGCGAATGGTCACCTTAGTGCCCCGAAGATGGAGTCACCAAAGCCCCACGAAAAAGTAGGAGAACGTTGCCGGAGAGTACCGAAAAGCACCGAAGAGCACAGAAATGGCCTTGGCGAATTCCAACCGAACTGCAAAAAATTAACAAAGAAAGAGAACTCTCTTACTGTTCTAATAGATGTTTAAACCAATAAAAATTTATTAAAATGTGTCTAAATAATCAAAAAGGTCCTTTAAAAAATAGTTAATATCTCTGTTACAGAATAAAAAAACTGTATAAAAAAATGGGAGACAAATATTTTGCAAACTTTTTTAAAGAAAAATGCAAAAGGTGTTCTAAAAAATAAAAAGACTTTTTGCTGAAAATTAAAAATATAAAAGGTCTTTTAAAAATATTTTTAAAATATATATATATATTTATATATTTTTACATTGAAACCTAGGGGATTTTCCTTTTTAAACCCGTCAAACTGAAACACTGAAAATCAGGGCATTTCAATGAGACTTCGGTGCAGTTCGGCATTCTGTGAATAGACAGACCATTACTTCTCTACAAGACAATTTAGCTGCCGCCGAAGAGCGCCGAACTGTGTCAAAGTGCACCGTATTTCTGGCGAATTGATGGCTTAGTGACTAGAGGAACTGCCACGAAATTGCACCGAACGCTGCTCCCTTTGTCTATGTCCTAAATTTCTTTTTTAAATAATTTTTTAAAAAAATCTAATGCTGAAAAATTTTATTTCAGCTACTGATTTTAATCAAACAATTCCTAAATAATTCCAAAATCATTATATAATAAAATATGTGATCACATTTCCGATCGAGAAGTGCAATAAAAAAAGTTTGATAGTAAAACTGCAACGTACTTCACGTGTGTCTAGAGCATACACATTTTCCTCTGTTTACCATTGTTGAGTTAAACATCATTATTGTTTCAAATTCCGTGTAAAATACAAAGCGGTGAGAAAGGATATCTACTTGGAGTTCGGCTCATTGAAGGTCAATCCTTCGAAATTCCCTTTAGCTATAAAAGTGCTGCATTTAAATAGTCACAGTAAACAAATTATTTTTACTTGAGAAACAGCTCTTATTTATATACAATTTAAGTTGTTGACCGTTGTTTTTCTATAAGCTGCTTGTTGTTAAACGCCGCACACCAAGACGAGAAAAAAAAAATGGCCCTAAGCTTAAATAGTTATCTTTTTAATACAGTGCTCCCAGGGCTTACGATTCCAATAAAAAGTTAAGCACGTCCTCAAGGTTTTTTAATATGCACACATGTTATCCGCAGATTTATCACTTACTCGCGCATTATTGACTTATATCATATTTACATCTGTATAGCCTACAGCTCTTTGATGCTAAAGAGCAGAGGTTGCCAGCAACCTAATTTTAAATCATATTCGTGGACCTCCCACTGGAATTCTTCCGTCATGTTCTAAACTAAAAATGAATTATATTAAAAAGATGTTTGTAGCTCCCGAATTCTTTGAATCTACATTTCAAGTACGCTGATCTTATTTACAAGGGGGATACCATAGAGCAAAGAATTCAAACTCTGGCCCCTAGATGCTGACCACCTACAATTCCCAGAATTATTTGAATGCAATCATAGGCATTAGGCATCACCTAATGTTGGGTGAAGAGGTTCTCTTTCACCTCTTACATTGATAATTTAGATGTAGATGTAGATAGCATAAAAACTGTCTGAATCTCTGATTACAGGCTTGTTGTCTCAAATAAGAATGTGCATTTTGTGAAAAATCCTCTAATCATAGGTTTTCAATTAATAAATGTTCCATGGGTGCACATCCTAATGTAACGGGCTGCGCATGTCATTGAATGCATTAGATTGCCAGAAAATCATGGGAGATGTAGATCAGCTTTACCCCAAACTAGGTGCCCTGTACAGAAACAAATCCTGCCTGAGCCCCGCGGTAAGAAAGCAGATTGTACAACAAATGCATATGCCAGCTATTGAATACGGAGATGTAGTGTATGCAGCTTCCCCGCAAACACACCTTCATAAACTTACTACATTGTACAACTCATTCTGCCGCTTTGTGCTACAATTTAACTACAGGACCCACCATTGTGACATGTTAAAAGAGCTGAACTGGCCGTCGTTGGAATCTATTTATTTATTTATTTATTTATTTATAAAGGATTTTACCAGGAAGGATACATTGAGATTTCTCTCGTTTTCAAGTATGTCCTGGGTTCAAGAACATTGAAGTGTTACAGTTACAGAAATACAAAGTAATACAATGCAAGATATTAAAAAAAAACAAACAACACAAATATACAGATTAACAGAAAATAAATAAGTAGGAAATATAGTCACTAGGTTACATGTTTACAGGTGCATTCTGTATTGAGGTATGTTAGTAAGGAGCTCTTGAGTGACTTAAGACTGGGGGAAGATTTGATGGTGTCTGGGAGGTTATTCCATAATTGTGGTGCTCTGTAGGAAAATGAGGACCGAGCCACTGTCTTTTTGTATTGTGGTATTGCAAGTAAGGTGCTGGTCCTGGATTGGAGGTTATAGGATGAGGGAGCTGCTGGGGGAAGCAGTCTATTCAGGTAGGGTGGCAGCTTCCCAGAAATGCTCTTAAACACCAGGCTGGAAAGGTGAAGGGTGCGTCTGGATTCCAGCGATGGCCAGTTTAGCTCTTTTAACATGTCACAATGGTGGGTCATGTAGTTACATTGTAGCGCAAAGCGGCAGAATGAGTTATACAATGTAGTAAGTTTATGAAGGTGTGTTTGCGGGGCGGCTGCATACACTACATCTCCGTAATCAATAGCCGGCATAAGCATTTGCTGTACAATCTGCTTTCTTACCGCAGGACTGAGGCAGGATTTGTTTCTGTACAGGGCACCTAGTTTGGGTTAAAGTTTAGATGAGAGTTTTTCGATGTGGGGGCCAAAGGATAGATTAGGGTCCAACCACATACCTAGATATTTGAGAGAAGTGACTGTGGTCAGCATGTCATTTGATTTTGTCCCAACACATAGATGGGGATTTTGAAATTTGTGTAGTTTAGGTGCTGTTCCAAAGAGCATCGTTACAGTTTTGTCAGTATTTAAAAAAAGTTTGTTGTTTTTGATCCACTTTTCTACCTCTGTGAATTGTTCTTGCAGCACGGACTCCAGCTGCGGGAGATTTGGTTTTCTGGTATAGATTACAGTGTTGTCTGCATACATATGTACAGTTGAGGCTTTGCAGACGTTGGGCAGATCATTTATGAATATTGTGAATAGCAGGGGGCCTAGTATTGAGCCTTGGGGTACACCGCAAGTGACTGGGAGTGGGAGGGAGGAGCTGCCATAAATTGACACATATTGTGATCGGTCGGATACATATGATTGAAACCAGGTTAGCGTGCGATCACCAATGCCAGAGTTTTTAAGATTTTCTAACAAGATGCCATGGTCTACCGTGTCAAAGGCCTTGGCAAAATCAAGGAAGATGGCTCCAGTTAGGTTTCCTTGTTCCATCCCAGCTTGGATATCATTGTAGACTTTTAAAAGGGCGGTTGTAGTTGAGTGATTTGGACGAAAGCCTGATTGATCCAGGGTTAAGTAGTTCCAATATTGATAATAATCACGTAATTGTGTGTAATTTTTCCAAGACTTTTGACATTACAGGGAGCAACAATATCGGACGGTAGTTGGATACCAAAGTACTGTCACCACTTTTATGGATAGGTACCACTCTTGCAGTCTTCCAGAGCTTGGGTATGTATCCAGTCGCCAGTGACTCATTTATTAGGGTTGCGACAGGATTTGCAATTGCTGGCGCACTGATTTTCAGCAGCATTGCTGGTATTTGATCAGGTCCAGACTGGTATTTCATTTTTTGCTTACGGAGAAGTTTAGTAACGACACTGACAGGCACTGGTCTAAAACTGAATTCCTGTCTGATACAGGGACTTTGCACAGTTGGGGGGGGGCTGACCTACATGAGGCCTCTCTGATTGCATGTCATTTCCTAGCTTGGCAATCAAAGTGGTGGCGCATCCAACAAAATAATCATTAAAGGCATTTGCTACATCTAGGGGGTGTTGCAGGGTTTGGTTGTTTACTTTGACAGCAGCTGGCTGGGAGTGGACTGGGGGTGCTTGTATGTTACTTATGGTTCTCCAAAAGTTTCTAGGGTTTGATATGTTATTGTTTAGATTTTCATTGAAGTAATGGGTTTTGGCCATTTTTGTTTGTTTTGTGCATTCATTCCGACATTTTCGGTATTCGTAGTGATCGTTCATGGAACCAGTACTCTTGAAATTTGACCACAGTGAATCTCTAAGCTGGTACATTAGTGTAAGATCAGCTGTAACCCAGGGAGATGAGTCCCTTTTACTCGCACTTTACGCAGCGGGGCATGGGAATTCCAGACTTGCAGGAGCTCAGACTGAAAGTATTCAACTGCACAGTCTAGGTCTGGGATTAGGTTTAGCCTGTACCAGGGGAGCTGTTTGAGATCACTTAGGAAGGATTCAAGAATAAATTTCTTGAAAGACCTGGTGGATATTACCTTTGGGGGAGATTTCAAGGCCTTAATTTTGCGCACGCAGTACACTAGACAATGGTCACTAAAGCTATTAGCAAGAACGCCTGCCTCCTGTATTCTATAAGGAGATGAGGAGAGAATCGAGTCCAGCAAGGTATGGTTAGGGCTTTTCATATTAATGCGAGTGGGGGAGGAGATTAATTGAGTTAGCTGCAAAGTTTTAAACAGCGAGCAGTGTTTATTGTTTTTAGGATTTAGCCAATCTGTATTAAAATCGCCGAGGACCAGCAGTTCACTTTTTTGGTTTTGGGCATGTAGGTTATTAAGGATTTGAGATATGTCAGAGAGGGAGTGCACTGGAGAGCTCGGTGGACGATAGAACCCAGCAACAATGATTGATTTACTGAATGGGATCTCAATTATACCAGAGAGGAAATCAAAGGTGACGGGAGAGCTAGAAGTCTGTAAGGGGGTGAACTTTATGGACTCCTCAACATAAATAACAATTCCCCCTCCCCTCTTTGCTCTGTCTTTTCTATAACATGAATACCCCTGTATTGATATGGCAGAGTCTGGTACTTTTGGGGTTAACCCTGACTCTGTGAGCACAATGATTTTGGGCTTGTAATAGCAACACCAAGCCTGAAGCTCATCCAATTTAGGGAGTAAACTTCGGATGTTACAGTGCACAAATGAGAGGCCTTTTTTAGTGGGGAGACTAAAGGTTGTGTCACCTATAGGACCAGGGTTAGTTTCCACATCGTTTGCCAGGGAAAGTAGCAGAATAAATAGGAATTTGGACAGAGTTTTCTTTTGATAATAATGTGGTTGCAGAGTTTTAAATCTTTGTGTGGGGGTAGGAGGGATGGATTTTAACACTCTCCACCAGCACTCATCTGATAGGTTAAAAGAATCTAGACATATCCTTTACCTTTCCAACCTGGAGTTTAAGAGGTTTTCTGAGAAGCTACCACCCTACCTGAATAGGCTGCTTCCCCCAGTAGTTCCCTCATCCTATATCTTCCGATCCAGGACCAGCACCTTACTTGCAATACCACAATACAAAAAGAAAGTGTCTCGATCTTCATTTTCCTACAGAGCACTGCGATTATGGAATAACCTCCCAGACCCCATCAAATCTTCCCCCAGTCTTAAGTCACTCAAGTGCTCCTTATTAATACCTCACACCCCCCCCTTTCTCTCACTATAATACAGGGTCATCCAGACGTGGACCCCTTGCTTGGTGTGCCTAGAGTGGTGTCAGCTATACCCTCCTGACGAGGCCTAACAAGGCCGAAACGATCGTCGGGGGTTGCTGCACCTCTTGTGCAGGGATGATGTCCTTGGCAGTCAGCACTGGCCACCCTTTTTGGGTGAGAGCAGGCTGATTTGCATATGGAACATTCATCCCTGTAATGGCACATACAAGCTAAAACCTTGTGAGACCTGAGCGGGCCCCTACCGCAGAGCAAGCCACTAGTGCTTTTGCTCGTTCTCAGGACCCTCACACCCCCCCTTTCTCTCCTTATTAATATACTATTTATTTATTAATGCTATCACGGACGTACTTTTAGGCGCAATCACGGACGTGAACACTACGCTCGTCTGACCCCATCCTAAAGGCCCAATTTTAAAGCACCTATTGTTACTTTCATCCAAAGCCTGCATAAGTTTCACCATAATTTAGCAAGAAAAATCACTAAACTTGTTCTGCGTGTCCTAAAACGTCTCCTCTTTTCATACAGGCTGCCGCCCCAAGCAGTTGTTTATGAATAGATTAAAGGAAAACCATTTACCGTGATTTGAAATGTCATATT
The DNA here is from genome assembly GCA_009667805.1 of Leptobrachium leishanense. Lineage (NCBI taxonomy): Eukaryota > Metazoa > Chordata > Amphibia > Anura > Megophryidae > Leptobrachium > Leptobrachium leishanense. The sequence continues at coordinate 59,892,957 of CM019067.1, forward strand.
TTTGTTTTTAAATGTTTCTATCCATCCTACAAATCCGCCACTTCACGGGCAGGTTATGGGGTCCTCCTAGGCACGGTATTTGAAGGAATTTTTATTCTTAACCTTTATTTCATGGAAAACTCACTGTTCCTTTAAAAACTTTTTTTTAAAACTTTTTGTCCTTGTTTCCTGTCCCCCAGGGCACTACCCGAACCTCCATACACCTTTTATGGCAAATATCTTACATATATGCCCTCTTGGAGGGCACTCTAAAAATCGAACTTTCAAGTCCCATTGACTTGCATTGAGTTTGGTTCGTGTTCGAGTTCGAACTCGAACTTTTGAAATTGTTCGAGTTCGAATGCGAACCGAACACGGGGGTGTTCGGCTCACTACTATTCACAAATAGACATATCCTGGAGACATGCGCATGGCTAGGGATCAGATAAGCATTGGCATTTTCACATTTATTTTCAAGCAAAGGTTTGTCGCGGTAGATGAATTGTGCAGACTGCAGTGCAGTAACAACATCGGTAAACTTGGCGTTTAATCTGAAACCAAACAGTGCAGATAACAGGCCGCTGTAACAATCATATGAGCTCAAGGCTTGGCAGATATATACACAATCGGGTGCCTTGTAATTAGGACTCAGACCAGATAGGGTAGCCACCAGAGACCATGAGCGAGAGGTGAGTTGGCCAAGGACAGAGGGCAGACCTCCAAACAGTACACATGGTTTAAAACATAAACCGCCCAGACAAAACACCATTGGGGATAATCAAGAGAATCGTCAAATGGAAAAGAGCCGGGTCAGTAATGTATGCAGGGTCCTCAGACAGAAACAGATTGGCAACTGGGAATTGGAAAGCGTAATAGAAAGCAGGTGATGCGGGAACTATACTCCACGTCAGGGCGCTGAGCAAACTCTCGCGCCCTGCTTTAAACCCGGCGGCTCCTCGTGACCATGCCAGGTCCCGCCCCCTCAGACGCCGATCGGCCATTAACAAGTGCTGGCACCCGACCAGTCAGTGATATGGAACGATGCCCAGACCCCCCAGGCAGCGCTGCAGGGGATGAGGACGTAACACTGGGTCGGCAACTAGCAGGGTTCTCATACAGTCTGGTCAAACACAAGTAATCTCACAAAATACGATCAAAACACCAGGCGATGCAGGAAACTCAACTACACGTCAGTGCGCCGATGAATCTGTGCACCTTCCTTTTAAGACCAGCGGGCATGCGTCATCGGAACGCGCCCAGTCTCCTTCTAAGCACTGACACTCCCTCGACCGACCCGCAATGCTGCCAGGCTCCACCCCAGATGCCAACAGTCGCTGAGGATGCGACAGGCGGGCAAACTTCATCAGAACGTGCCTTGCCTCTTCAATGCACCGCAACTCCCCCTGTCCTCGGACGGCCCGCGATGCCGCCGGGGGTCCGGGCCCTCCTCCGGATGGCATCGGGCACGGAGGACTTGACATATTCAAAGAGAATCGAAAAGTCACCGCACGTTCGGTGATTTTACGTCCTCTTCAATTCGGTGCTATTTGGTGATCCCATTTCGCCGGCCCTGCGGTGTATTCAGCAAGCAACACAGGGCCGTCGTATTGCAGGGAAAAGCCGCCGCAAACCCGACGAACACTCACCGCAAAACCCGGCGAAGACACACCGAAACCTGCAAATACATCTCGATTAACCCCGCCGAACACACCCGAGCAGCCGCCGATCAGAGCGCAGAGCAGCTGCCGGAAAAAGTCGACACCGCAGATGAATGGAGTGAAAAAAAAAACCAGTACGCTTGAATGTTTGATAAGTGAAACGCTGTTTGCAAAGAAACCACTGAACGAAAATGTCTGAAATTTACATATAAGATCCAATGAATGATAATAAAAACGACTGTTACAGGAAAAAGAAAACCAGATTTAAAAGAAAACGGAAAAACTATTTTCGCAAAAAATCACGAAAAATGCCTAAAAGATCCTAAAAAGATAAAAATAAAGAGACTTTTTACTGCAGAATATTATAATGCACGGCTTATTAGATATTGAATTAAACGGGAATATTTTTAACATTGAAGCCTATGGGATTCTCCTGAATAAACCTAAAAGCACCGAACAGCAGGGCAAGGCGGCAACTTTTCACTGCTGGTTTTTGTTCTTTGAATAGACAAAGCATTGCTTCTCTATGGGGATTTCACTGCCCTCGAACAGGTACCGAACAGGCACCGTATGTGCAGGCAATTTGCCAACATTCGGTGAACTGCCTGCTCTCTGGATAGCCGAATGGTCAGGAAAGGCAGGCGTACGCTGAATTTCAGGGTTCGGCTACCTTTCGGCCACAATTCGGATCTCTTTGAATAACCCTGTATATATTTAATATACTTTTTTTTGTGCAAAAAAACACTTGATCTGAACATTGTTTTTCTGGAAAATCCTTTTTGGTAGTGAAGGTGTTAGGTTAGGGTCAGACGAGCTCAGTATTAACGTGCATTTATCCGCACTTAATCACGGCCGTGCTAGCAGCAAATGATGCGCAATGACGGGCAATATACGAAGAACGGCCACACGAAAGTGCGGCCGCGCAACACAAGTGGCAAACGAACACAATTTTTTGAGAACGTCAAACCGCTAGTACTGACGTACAGAGTGCGCTGCGTCCGCTAGCGGCGTGTGTGCGTGATTAGGAGACGTCAGACGCTGCTAATGTCCGGCCAACATAACGTCCAGACGCAAAAAGTGTTTTATTGATGATCCGTACAAAATCACGGACGAAAATGCGCATCGTATGACCGCTATCGCGTATTCCGTGAAAAAATACATCCATTTGTTCGAACGCATTTTTCACGGACAACGCGAAAAATGTGTTCATCTGACCCTAGCCTTAAGAATCACATTCACTGACAGAGAATGGTGTGCATCCAGTTCATACACATATATTTATAAGACATGATCGAAAGGTACCCTTTAAAATCATCCATATTTTATTATAAAACATTAAAAAATTGCAGAAAGCATTTAATACACAGTAAATATCAAAGTAAATATGACAATACAATGGTTACAAGTGAGCGCAAACTCCACTGCATAACCAGTGTGATAATAATGCAAAATGGCCAAAAAGAAGTATATTACCACTTAATCAGTAATATTACAACTGGCTGCGCAGGTTTCCAATGTTTCTGCTTATACCTTTGCCCAGTGCTTTTGTTTCTGGAAAAATAGGGGGGGGGGTACTCTCACGCCCGGGGAAAAACTGCTTATTATGACTATTTTCATGTCCTCATAAACAATAGTTGTAGCTCACCTAAAGGAAGACCCTATAAAAGGGAACCATATTTTTTAATACTGTGTTCCTTTAAATGAACTACAACTATTGTTGTAACCCTATGGGGCTTATCCACTAAGTGCCTCTGTTGCAAGAAAAATCTGTATTGCAGGGCAGTTAGCTGTTATTTTTTTTTTGCAACGATGGCACTGAGTGGATAATCCCCTAGCATTTGTGAGCACCACAGCAATGAAACTCAGAGTTTTGCTGTGTATGTATGAACTCTACAGCAATAAATCTCACAGTAATGCTCAGAGTGTATGAGCTCCACAGCAATGACACTCACAGTAATGCGCAGTATGTATGAGCTCCAGAGCAATGAAACTCACAGTAATGAACAGTGTGTATGAGCTCCACAGCAATGAATCTCACAGTAATGCGCAGTGTGCATGAGCTCCACAGCAATAAAACTCACTACCGCCTTACAGTGCCAGCTCCTCTGATCACACCGCTTGCCTGACAATCCACAGCTCTGGCAAATGTGTGTAAACATGCTGCACCTCCCTCCCTCCCCATGCTGTTCAAAGGTTCAGCGGCTGCAGAGAGAGGGGGGAGCAGCCCTCCCTTGTCACTTACTGGGGGAGGGGAGTTATCAGTCCCTACATACACTCCTGACAATCGGAAGCGTTCAGGACCAGCATGAGCTGCTGAGCGCTTCCGATTCTCTGCCTGCCACTGCAGGAGGAGGGAGGAGCATCATGCTCTCTCCTGTTAGTTCTGGCTGGTGGTGAGGTGCCGGTACTGAGTGGTGAGGTGCCGGTACTGAGTACCCCCAAGTACCCCTGAAAAAAAGCCCTGCCTTTGCAACCTACTCCCATGATGATGAGATATGGAGGGTTTTGCAGGGTTGAGGGATAATTGCTATGGAAAACAAGATAAGACATGAGGGTCACATATTCTCTAAAGGGGACTGCATCAGTTTGTGTGAAGTGCCTGCTTGTCTGGTAGACAAATATCACAAAATTTTGTGAAGATCGAATAGCTCTGTTAAGGGAGTAAATTCATAGCTTCCTGCTGTCTGTCTGCACTAAGCTTCCCTCTGTAGTCATAATGGAAGAGTTGTCCAAAAGTTGGTTTTCAAACCAAGGAGGATCACCCTTGGAAAGCTAGGGGTTGGCAACTAGTGTCACGGGGAGGCGAGGATACGAGCCCAGGATGCAGTGATACACGAAGAAGCTGAAGATATGGTGTGTAACGGGGGGGTTTATTTGCAGTGGCGTAGCGTGGGGGGGCTGGGGGGGCCGTGGCCCCGGGCGCAGTTTTGTTAGGGGCGCATTTGCGCCCCTAAAACTGGCCCGGGGGTTGAGGGGACGCAGATGCCGGGCAGCGCGGGAGCGCCTGCCCGGTCTTTAACAGTCCGTCCTGTTAGGTGATGCGGCTGCGCGGCGTGCGCAGCCGGTCACGTGGTCCGGCTAATCAGGTGGTACGGAGTCTCTGTACCACCTGATTGGCCGGACCACGTGACCGGCTGCGCGGCATCACCTAACAGGACGGACTGTTAAAGACCGGGCAGGCGCTCCCGCGCTGCCCGGCATCTGGGTCCCGGTCCCCTCAACCCCCGCCGGAGCTGGGGCCTGGGGCAATATCCAGGTAAGGGCTGGGGGCAAATCCATGAGCTGGGGCAAATCCATGAGATGGGGGCAAATCCATGTGAGAGCTGGGGGGCAAATCCATGAGTGAGCTGGGGGGCAAATCCATGAGCTGGGGGGCAAATCCATGAGTGAGCTGGGGGGCAAATCCATGAGCTGGGGGCAAATCCATGAGTGAGCTGGGGGGCAAATCCATGAGCTGGGGGCAAATCCATGAGTGAGCTGGGGGGCAAATCCATGAGATGGGGGCAAATCCATGTGAGAGCTGGGGGGCAAATCCATGTGAGAGCTGAGGCAAATCCATGTGAGAGCTGAGGCAAATCCATGTGAGAGCTGAGGCAAATCTATGAGCTGGGGGCAAATCCCCGTGAGCTGGGGCAAATCCATGAGTGAGCTGGAGGGCAAATCCATGAGCTTGGGCAAATCCATGAGCTGGGGGCAAATCCATGAGCTGGGGGGCAAATCCATGAGCTGGGGGCAAATCCATGAGCTGGGGCAAATCCATGTGAGAGCTGGGGCAAATCCATGAGCTGGGGGCAAATCCATGTGTGAGCTGGGGGCAAATCCATGTGTGAGCTGGGGCAAATCCATGTGTGAGCTGGGGCAATATCGATAACGTCCACAGGTTGGGGGGGCGCACAATTCTTTGCTGGCCCCGGGCGCTGACAACCCACGCTACGCCACTGTTTATTTGGAACATAAACAGCAGGAATTACAACGAGGGGCAATGCAGGAGCAGGTCTTGGGATACTGTAGGCTGGCTAACTAACAGGACAGGGACACAAGGGATTTGCAAGAGGTATACTAGACACAAAAGGAACACTGACATGGAGACACTAGACAGGCAGGACATGAAAAGGGCTGACTGGGAACTAGATGCAGCAGGGCTGGAGACCAGGGTTGCAAGGATACAGGCGACAGGTTATGGGTTCTTCGTAGGCACAGTGGAGCAGATTATTCCAATTGTGGTATTCAGAAAGGGGCAATCCATATAACAAAGTCCAAAAACAATGTCCATAAGTCGTGGGCCGGTGGAGAGCAAAGGAATTCCAGGAAACAAGGCCAAAGGTTCGGTACACAGGTGTTAGTAGGCTTCCAGAGAGAGTAGCTACTAGCAGGCAGATACAAGGAGCAATGAACTTCAATGCAACAGCAGGAAAGGAATGGTGTGACCTCACTGTAAGGGGAACTGATTATGTGAAAGGGCTGACACCTGCAGAGGTGAAGTTCAGCAGGCAGTACGTGGTTCATGCAGGCAGCACCTTTCATGTGATGTCAATTCAAGTCTTTCCTTTCTTGCGCTGCCGGAGGGGAGGACCGTGAGAGCTAGTGAGTGACTGCAAAGGGGACATCAAAGTAGACAATAGGGGTGAAGGACACAGGCCCCACCATGGATGCAGTATTGCACCCATGATCATGTGAGCAGGAATATCAGCACAGGCCAGCCAGGGCAGTGACCAATGGGGACAGAAACAGCACTTCTTTTAAATAGTGCCGGCAGGGTGGAGTATAGGTAACATCAGTGCTCTATAACCGTGGAGAGAAACTGTGGAGACACAGGTTTGATCCTGGCAAGAGCACCTCTTTAGTAAGTGTCCTTGGGCAAGACACCTAACGGTACATACTCGCCACCCAGGACATACTTGAAAACTAGAGAAATCTCAATGTATCCTTCCTGGTAAAATCCTTTCTCAAAATTATTATCTTTTTTAAAAATCCAACCATAATGCAAGTAGTCCTCGCGCATCAGCAGAGCACATAGGTCAAATAACTCACAAACCACCTAGCATCCAGGAGTGCCAAGCCATTAGACTACTTAGGAAGGCAAAAATATTATACCTCTATCTCAGTACTTGCCCATCAACACAAATTCAGTGACCACTGACTGGAGGTTCTTAAAAAGTAGGTAGGGATGGTAATGAGTAGACATGTGCACAACAACAGTCCAATGGACAGCGACGCATTGGTGAGTGAAACGGTATAACAAGTCGATTTGTATAAACAAAATCAATTCGTTATATGCCTTTTAGTCTAGTTTCGTTCCATTTCAGACTAAATCAATTTGTTATTTTGGAAGTGCTTCCGAAACACGAATCAGCATAAATTTGTCCGAATTGCAATTCGGAACAAAATGAAACGCACATATCTAGTAATGGGCAGGTTCTGGAAAAGATACAAATGTTTCAGTAGAATGTTTACTTTGAGGACCACAACCATTCTCATCCAAGATAAACATAAGCATTGCCAACTCCAAACCTCATCCACGTTCTGCAGTGAGTCAATGTTCAGGTGGTAGAAACAAGATAGTTTAGCACCTCTGAATGCTTTATCATTATGACACACCTTCTGGGAGAGGGTATGCAGGTTTGAAACGTCATGCCATTGAAGAAAAATTCCAAAATACCCACAAATTTCCTACTGGTTACAATATTTGTGTCTGAACCTACTTTTAGCCAGGAAACTATGCTGAGCTGCACATGAACTGTATATCTATGCCTATATGTTTAAAGAACACTATACCCATCCTGACCACTTGACAGTTATAAATTAGTCAGGGTGTAATTAGTGCCCCAGCTCCACCAATCTCGTGAAAAAGCTGGGTGAAGTGCAGGAGTTTCCACCACCCCACCCAGCCTAGCCAGCAGCTAGGATTTTTGAATTTCCTGGCTACCGGTTACCAGATCGGTCACTTGTGACTTTGGCACGCAGAGAGCATGCTCAGATCGCTCTGTCTGAGACCAACTGCGGTAGCAATCTTTCACATAGAGATAGCCGATGGATTGGATCGGTGCATGCTTGCAGCTCCGACCCATTGTTCTGCGCAGGTGCTATGGGTTTTGTCTTCGAAAAGTGTGCAAGTCCTGTATTGGTGCGCATTTTGCAATTAATATGTTATGCAAGTAGCGTAGGAGCACAATTTGTACAGAAAAACCTCAAGGACTTCCAGGTTTGGGAATCTCCGAGCCGAATAGGAGGATCTGAACCTGGGGAAGAAGAAAATGAGAGTAAAAATCACCCGAAAAAATAGAGGGCCCTATTACACTCTTAACACAAAAGTTTAACGCTCACATGCATGAGCATTAACGTTTGCCGCGGTATTTACTGCATATTACAATCCAAACGCAAACGGGTTAAAAAAACATTTGCGTTTGGTACCTTGCGCTTCTCAGCGCGAGGTTACTGTACTTTGTGCTTCCTATACTTAACATGGCGAGTGCAAAGTGTTAATCAGCGCTGGATTACAAAGTCCCAGCGCTGATTAACTCCCGGCTCTCGTCAGCGAAAAGTTAACCAGAGCCAGGGACTTGGTGTTAACGGATTCCGCGTCTGCAGAATCCATTAACACCAGCCTTAAAAAATAAAAAACGAATCCTATACTCACCCTCTGTCCCGCAGTGAAGACCGCGGCTCCAACCGCCTCCTCCGGCCGGCAGAAGCAGGGAAAGACTGGGGGAAAAAGTCCCCCCAGTCTCTCCCTGCGTATCACTACGCCGATCGGCCAGATCTTGCGAGGCGAGATCCGGCTGGTCAGGTGACCGGCAGGGAGGAACTCAATGGAGATATTGAGTGGATACTCGTGGCTGCGCACAGCGCTGCCGCGAGCATTCTGGAATTTTACGCTTGGAAACAATGCAGGCAGCATTCTTTGTGCCTGTATTGTAATTCAGCGTTAAAACGCAGGCGCAAGGGGGAAAACTGCGGGTGCAGTTTTTCCTCCATAGCGCCTGTGTTTTAACGCGAAGAGTGTAATAGAGCCCAGAATATTTGGGCAAAGGCTGTCGGCCAGATTATCTAACTTGTATCAGAAGAGGATACAGTTAGAAACCTGGATACAATTAATAGGTTAAAAATAATCATAATAACTTTATTAAAGTAGGCGGCTGAGTGGAGTAAAGGTAACATCACTGCTCTATAACTGTGGAGACCGTGGAGACACAGGTTCAAATCCCAGTAAGAGCACCTCTCCAGTAAGTGTCCTTGGGCAAGACACCCAACGATACATACTCGCCACCCAGGACATACATCGTAAAAACAAGAGAAATCTCAATGTATCCTTCCTGGTAAAATACTTCCTCAAAGGAAGTACAAGACACACCATGTCATGCATCTCAATGTAAAAGGGCAATCTTTATGCTATCATTCTATTCTAATTAGCAGGAGCCCATCTGACATTATTTTATTATTTTGTGTGTTCCTCACTTTGGATTCTCCTGCAAAACGCATTACATAAGGAGTAGAAACAATTACCATCAAGCTCTTGATAATGGAGATTGTGGCACACTTTACTCATTGAAGAACTGAACCCCGGACATTCTGCATGTTGCCTTGTCACTTTAATACTGTGCCTTGAGGGAACACCGCTTTGTTCTGTATCTTTCTTCATTACTGTGACTAATGATTGCTTTGTGCATCATTTGTGTTCCCACCTGCAGGGTATATGACTAATTAGTCTGCCCATACATTCCCTTCTTTATGCTGAGTACGTCGGGCATGTGTTTGCTCAGCTTCTGTGTCATCCAAACCAGGTTCCTGTCATGGACATGCTTGTGGCCATATAACATAGGTAGGTGAAACCGCATATAAAAGTAATAGGTGGACCTGATATATACTTAAGGTAAACAGGACAAGCCATATCTCCTTTTCCTAGAATGATATCTCTGAGTTGTGAATTGTGCTTAGGGATCCATGGATACCACTAGATAGTAGGACATGAAGAAGACTAAAAAGCTCAGAGAGATTGGGTTTCTTCACAGATTTCACCAGTATGGAATTGATATATACAGGGTTATTCAGAGAGCACCAAAATGTCACTGACATTTCAGTGCTCTCCCGTTCGCTGCACTTCGGCATTCAGCATTCACCACAGGGTCCTCGAAGTGCAGCGAATCAACCCACCGAATGCATCCAAAAAACCGCTGCAAGACCGCTGAATCAATCCGAAAAACCACCAAACACATCCGAAAAACCGCCGAACGCATCTGACGATCCACTGAACAGGCCGCCAAATCAGTCAGAAAAAAACGATGACACGCTGAACAGACTGCCGACCAGCTGCTGGAAAAACCCGCCAAGCCACCGAACAAGGGTAAAAAAAAAACCAAAAGAACACTGCAACTTTTAAAAGGCATTTTATGGGGATCTATCAGCCTTAAAAGTTTTAAATCACCTAGGGCTGGATTTCCTATGGGTGAATCTTCAAAAATGCAATCTTTCAGGGAATCCAGCCCTTGGTGATATTAATGTTTAAGTGTAGAATCCCCGTACATCAATTATCAATTATCATCTTGCATGTAAGGAGAATATACACTCAAGTATGATCTTTTAATATATATGTATGCGGATCATAGTGAGACCGGCTGGATGGAGTAGAGGTAACATCACTGCCCTATAACCGTAGAGACCCAGGTTTGAATCCCAGCCAGAGCACCTCTCCAGTAAGTGTCCTTGGGCAAGACTCCTGACGGTACATACCTGCCCACCACACAATATCAGCGGTGAAGTCCAGTGGTAATGTCTCTGCCCTTTGACCGTGGAGAAGCAAGTCAAAATACCATTCAGCACATCCTTCCAATACAACTGTGGAGAAGCAAGTCTCAACTTTACAAGAAGCAAGTTCAACCTAACCACCAGGTCGCTGATCTACAATCATGGAAAGACAACCCAATCTAACCCAGAAGTCACCACCAGTAAGTGTCCCTGGGCAAGACACCCAACAGGACATACTTGGGTGTCTTGCCCAGGGGATCCTACATGGGATAGGCATAAGGCTATCCTAAACAAAAGATAAATCCAGGTAAAGTATCCATGTAATTGGGCAGACTAGATGGGCCGAAAGTTTCTTATCTGCCGACATTTTTCTATGTTTCTATGTTTCTACCCATACTTGAAAACAAGACAAATCTCAATGTATCTTTCCTAGTAAAATACTTGATATAAAAAATATATATATTGGCTTATCAGGGAAAAATATGATTGATCACCTGAATACAATCTTTATGGTGTATGGACCCAATGAGAACACAGTTTCTTACGCAAAAAATAGTGGAGGAACTGTGTTCCCTCGACTTGAGCCCTGCCCGTCAGACATGGCAAGTGGACAACAAAATAGCGGCACACAAAATATAGGATATACTAAACGGGGAAGACCTTTGGGTTAATAACCCTACTGCATTTTCATATTCTAAATAAAAATTGCATTTACAATGACGTTAGACTTTTAAATTGATGTGTGTTTTTTGGGGTGACGTTTCATTCTTTTTCAGAGGGATCTTTAATGATGTCCTAATGTCACTATTAAATAGCTGTCTTTCTTTTACCCCCCCCCCCCACTGCTTCCAGTGGAAATGTGCTTTGTTCTACGCCTGCTGTGTTTAGCTCGCTGTCTTAAAAATAGACCACTTAATAGTATTTTCCTTCCATTTTGGTTAACTGGATGCACCACCTGCAGGAAAAAAAAAAAAAAAAAACATGGATGCCGATCAATGCATCAAAATCTGCCATGTTCCCTTCGCGTGATGTCACATCAATCTATCAAGATATCTTCTGTCTGGCAGGGTGATATTAACCACAGTGGGAATATTCCTTCCACGAGCGAGAATTCCAGTGATTGCGAGAATTAAACGGTAGCATTTAGAGATACCCATAATTTGAAGTACAACTGTTCAGCTCCCCGCGTCTACAAACGCGACAATAAAAATGGTCAAAAGAAATAAAAAAACAAACCTGGAAACATCAACTGATTTCTTTTTTCTCTCTCTCTGAGATGTCGCAGCGTATGATTTTCTATCGCTCCCATTGTTCTAAATACAGAATTTGCTTTATCTCAGCTCCGACGTGCGCGTTTATCATAGAAGACAATACAGTATGTATAAAAGGTTACTTAATATAGTCTGAAAAAAAAAATCCTCACTACGAACTTGCAGAAGCACCCGTGGTTATAAAATTAATCAGTTCTCACTATTACGCGGAAGAAGAAAAAAAAATAGAGATTGTATTGACATGCCTTCATCTGCATGCTTCATCAGAGGTGTCCGTGCCATTTAGTTACAAAACCCTGGAGGGTTTCCTCCGCACAGATTCTTATAATACTTCAATTAAGGGACACCAATCTGCCAGACAGACAGCAGAGCATTTATTTCTTGATGACTCCTTAAGTTGTGCCATAGGCCTATCATTAAGAGAATATTTTCACAGCATGTTGCGAAGATTCTCATGCCATTAAATGGAATTGAAAAAGCATCAATTTGCTGTTTTCACCTAACACAGATATTTTTCATTGCTAGAACAGCCATTAAAAACAATCTGTTTTATTGCAACCCGAAAAGATCAGATGAAGTACAAAACGTGATTTATTGTAAGTATAACAAGTATTAAATTCCTCCTGAACAGGCAGCAGCTGGAATAAATATTTAGGAAAAGCATCAGAATAGGATCTTTTCTTAAACCTGAATTTTGCACAATGGTTCTGTTTTATTCAATGATTCACAATAATAACTTGCAGTATGTATGTTTATGTTTGTGTATGGACGTGTACTTATATATACAATGCTATCTATCTATTGGAAGATACACCAGCTGTTAAAGGGAATTCTCGCGAAACGCGTACTGGCTGCATTTTTATGCAATTTTATTCAATAATTTATTTTTAAAGTTTCAAACTGATCTGCTTTTTTGCTGTCCACTAAAAACGGGAGATCTAAGGAGACATCCAATTCCTAGAAGGGTGATCCAGCGCTCCTACTAAGAATCGCTGGCTGCCTACATATCGAGTGCTCGAATCATTGGCACTCTAAAACGTGAGTAATATTTCAACTTTCATCGTACCATCGATCGTTACATACTTGTATGTCTACTTATCATTTTTTTCGAGGTCACCTTTATTGAAAGGAGAAAATGATCACTACCTCCACCTGCACCTGATAAAACATTGAAGGAAGCACTGACCTCGCCACATACCTACAAACTATCTATCTATCTATCTATCTATCTATCTATCTATCTATCTATCTTCTATCTATCTATCTATCTATCTCTCTATCTATCTATCTATCTATCTCTATTTATCTATCTATCTATCTATCTATCTCTATCTATCTATCTATCTATCTATCTATCTATCTATCTATCTATCTATCTATCTAATCTATCTATCTATCTATCTATCTATCTATCTATCTATCTATCTATCTATCTATCTATCTATCCTCACTAGAGTGCTGTTCTCTTTCCTATAGTCCTATCTGTGTCAGACTTGCTGTGTTAATTTATCAGGGTTATTCAAAGAGATCCGAAAAGTCACCGCACGTTCGGTGACTTTTCGTTCCCCGCACTTCGGGGCTATTCGGCGATTCCTAGATCGCCGACCCTGCGGTGAATTCAGCAAACACCGCAGGGCCCCCGTAGTGCAGGGAAAACTCGCCGCAATCCTGCAGAACACTTGCTGAACACTCACCGAATACTCACCGAAAACCCACAGAAACACGCCAGAAAAATCCGAGCAGCCAGCGATCACAGCGCAGAGCAGCCGCCAGAAAAACTCTGGGTAAAACATGCACTTTGTTGCATCCTGGGTCTGTTTAAACACAGAGGGCTCTATTACACTCTTCGCATCAAAACGCGGGCGCAAGGGAGGAAAAATTGCACCCGCGGTTTTCCCCCTTGCGCCCGCGTTTTAATGCTGGATTACAATGCAGGCGCAAAAAATGCTGCCTGCATTGTTTCCGAGCGTAAAATTCCAGGATGCTCGCAGCAGCGCTGAACGCAGCCGCGAACATCCACTCGACTCCACTGAGTTCCTCCCTGCCAGTCACGTGACCAGCCGGATCTCGCCTCGCGAGATCCAGCCGGTCAGCGTAGTGATACGCAGGGAGAGACTGGGGGGACTTTTTCTCCAATCTTTCCCTGCTCCTGCTGGCTGGATAAGGCAGTTGGAGCCGCGGTCCTCGCCGCGGGACAGGAGGTGAGTAAGCCTGGTGTTAACGGATTCTGCAGAATAACACCAAGTCCTGGCTCTGGTTAGCTTTTCGCTCAACAGAGCCAGGCGTTAATCAGCACTGGGACTTTGTAATCCAGCGCTGATTAACACTTTGTGCTCCCCATGTTAAGTATAGGGAGCGGAAAGTACAGGAAGCTCACGCTGAGAAGCGCAAGGTACCAAACGCAAAGGGTTTTTTTTAACCCGTTTGCATTTGGATTGTAATATGCGGTAAATACTGCGGCAAACGTTAATGCTCATGCATTGCTTGTAGATTGTAATAGAGCCCAGAACCTTCTTACCAGTGGCATGCCATGCTAGATCGCATTTTGTTAGTAAAGGTCAGATTTATGCAACAAGTCGCAGCCACTCCTGGACAGCTGTTTCAGGCTTATTATGCCCTCATCAGCAGGAGACAGACCATGGCCAGTTACAGTTTGATGCTTAACCCCTAAGAAAAATCAATACTCATTTAGGTTGTGGTGGAGTGTAAAAAATGAGATTGAAAGCCTCCACACTGCAAATAACAGCGTTTATTATTGCAGACGTAATTAACACATCCCAGCAATTCAATGAACTGATTCACAGAGCTTCTGTGCTACATACAGAATCTCACAGAAGTGAGTACACCCCTCACATTTTTGTAAATATTTTATTATCAGGGTTATTCGGAGAGCGTGAAAAGCAGGAGAATGACTGGAGAATGACTGGAGAATGAAAATTCTAGGTCAAAATAGCCAAACCAGAAAAATTCTCCCTTTCATCTCACTTTCTAAATCGGCTATTTTGACCTAGAATTTTTCATTCTCCAGTCATTCTCCTGCTTTTCACCGCTCTCTGAATAACCCTGTATATCTTTTCATGTGACAGCACTGAAGAAATGACACTTTGCTACAATGTAAAGTAGTGAGTGTACAGCTTGTATAACAGTGTAAATTTGCTGTCCCCTCAAAATAACTCAACACACAGCCATTAATGTCTAAACCGCTGGTAACAAAAGTGACTACACCCCTAAGTGAAAATGTCCAAATAGGGCCTAATTAGCCATTTTCCCTCCTCAGTGACATGTGACTCGTTAGTGTTACAAGGTCTCAGGTGCGAATGGGGAGACGGTGTGTTAAATTTGGTGTTATCGCTCTCACTCTCTCATACTGGTCACTGGAAGTTCAACATGGCACCTCATGGCAAAGAACTCTCTGAGGATCTGAAAAAAAGAATTGTTGCTCTACATAAAGATAGCCGAGGCTATAAGAAGATGGTGTATGTTACATACATAGGCGTGCGCACAGGGTGTGCCAGGTGCGCCCAGGCACACCCTAATGTTGGGTGAAGGGTTTATCTTTGACCCCCTACATAGATATTTTGGATGTTCCTTATCTGTTTCATGATTACTATTACAGGAATAATGACTGTATCTCAGCATAAACATTGGTTATGCCGGTAAGTGTGTCTGGGGTGCCGAAGAAGAAGATGAAGAGGTCCTTTTTCACCTCCTACATTGACATTTTAGATGCCCCTTATCTGGGTCATGATAAATAACATTAAAACTGACTGTATCTCTGGTTACAGGCTCATTATTTTGAATGAAAAATGTGTGTTTTTTGCAAAATCTTCTAAACTTTAGTTTTCAGTTAATAAATGTTCTATGGGTGCACACCCTAATGTAATGGGCTCCGCACGCCAGTGGTTACATATAGGGAGACTGTCAACCCTCATTTGGTATGCAAACCTCCCTGTTCCCAGGTGTGTTCCAGCTTGGCTGCCTATAAAGGTTGAGTTGTTTGGGAGCTCCAGGAAGGATTGTGCCTCCAGCATGTGAGTTGATCCTGTAAATACTGATTCAGTCAAGTTAGATAGGATCTGTCAACGATGGGATACATTGGCGATTGTGACAGGCTTAAGTAAACTATGATCATATTTTGTGAACTAAATTCCCATCATTTATACCCTCAGTCAGGTGACTGAACTTTTAAAAATGGTGATTTTTTTTTAAATGTAATGAATTGGAAGAATGTGGTCATTTATATGGAGTGCTCTTAAGTCGCCCACCGACGACCGGGTCGTACGCAAGGAGATAAATGACACACGACACAGTAATAACACGACTACTAAGCTGTGGAATGATATATATTTATTATCGGCCACAGCTATAACCCACCAAATATAAAATAACACATAAACATATAACCATATACAGTAAAGTAATAGACAGTGCTGACAGGGAACTCGACACTCCCACCATTACTCTCCTAAACCAAAACAACTTATCTCCGCTCCTATCTCCCATACATCTAATTCACCAAATTCCACCTTAAATATAGCAACCCTACCTCAGCACTGCCTCCCAGCCCCTGCTGTGACAAAGGGGAAAAAATGTAAAAACCCAAACCCTAACCAAAAACCCCATATAAAGCTAAAATAAAGGGAGGAGGGTGGGGATTTCGCTCTCTCGATTACCTCAGGAGAAAAGGCGCGCCTTTTATACTCCTGAAAAACCCCGCCTCTCCTCTTCCCGCTCAAACAGCCTGCACGGAGGAGTTGCAATATTATTTTCTAAGGAGATCCCTGTGACATTGGAAGAGGTAGTCACGGACTGTGAAGGTCGATACCTGTTCGTGAAGTGTTTAATTGCAGACACCCGTTACACACTTGCTTCAATCTATCTGCCAAACGTGAAACAACATCGCACTCTGGCAGATGCTCTGCGTCGTCTTCAGGGGTTCGCGGCGGGCACGCTGGTTGTGGCAGGTGATTTTAATGTCGCTCTTGATCCGAGAGTGGATTCGTCCACGGGCCGTTCCTCTGTCCCTGCTTCCATATTGCGTCATATGAAACGCTCACTGGATAGCTTACAACTGGTGGATGTCTGGAGGACCTTCCACGCAGGAGAGAGGGATTATACGTACTATTCAACGGTCCACGCCTCATATTCGCGACTAGATTATATATATGTCCAGCAGAAAGAGGTGCTTTTGACGGAGGACTCTGAGATTTTGGCTCAGACGTGGTCGGATCATTCTCCTTTACTGGCAGTCCTGTCCTCTCCACTGTACCGTCCCTCGGAACGACAATGGCGCATGAATACGTCTCTACTTACCGACCCTACTTTTGTGGCTGAGGTAGACGGCGCTTTAACAGCATACTTCGCTGAGAATGAGACCCCAGAAGTACCCACGGCTACTATATGGGAAGCCCAGAAGGCGGTGATCAGAGGGATTTGTATTAGTAAAGCTACGGCTCTTAAAAGAAATCGTGCGGACACTATACAACGACTCTTATCTGTCATACGTGAACTCGAGCTATCCCACCACACCACTGCATCACCCTCCGCATACGCGACCTTGACAGCTAAACGCAGAGAACTGAATGACATACTAGACGCTGATCTTCGTTTCGCGGCCTCCAAGGCGAAGTGCCATTTTGCTCTTCAGGAGAACAAACCTGGAAGGCTGCTCGCCCGTATACTACGAAGCGACGAACTGCGGCGTATATTGCCAAACTTAAACTTCCAGATGGATCTTTGACTACTAGGCGGACTATATGCTGCAGGAATTTCGACGTTTCTACCAAGAATTGTATAATATGGATTCGGAACCGGGTTCGGAACCCACCCAAGCGGAAATTGATGATTACCTTACTGACAAAGTGGTCCGTTCCATCTCACCGTCGAGATCCTCTTCCCTGAATGATCCCATAACTGAGCCGGAGATTCAGGCTACACTGAAGGGCCTACAACATGGCAAAAGCCCGGGACCAGATGGCCTACCGGCGGAATACTATAAGACCTTTTCTACTGCCCTTGTCCCTCGCCTGCAATCTTTGTTTGCTGCCGTCAGGGAGGGAGAATTTTTTCACAACCATACACTTGCGGCCACGATCTCGGTCATCTGTAAACCGGGTAAAGACGGAGGTTGAAGTCAGAAATTATAGACCCATTTCTTTGCTGAATGCAGATGTCAAGACTTTAGCTAAGATATTGTCGGCCCGCCTCGCGCCTCTCCTTCCTACCCTGGTGCATCCGGACCAGGTGGGGTTTGTGCCCGGAAGGGAGGCTCAAGATGCGACGACCAGGGTGTTGGGGGCGATGGGGTGCGCTCATGTCTCGCGGACGGGTCTTCTACTGCTATCTACGGATGCGGAGAAGGCATTTGATAGGGTACGGTGGAGCTTTATGCTCTCTGTCCTGCGCCGAGTTGGGATACGAGGATGCTTTCTGCGATGGCTCATGGCACTTTATCATTTCCCAATGGCCCGTGTTCGGGCGAACGGAGCACTTTCGGGGAGCATCGCCATCCACAATGGTACGCGCCAAGGATGTCCCCTATCACCTCTACTATTTGCCTTGAGCCTTGAGCCATTGTTGGAGGCGATACGGAGTAATGACAGCATTTCAGGGATATCGGGACAGTCTTCTTGCCACAAAGTCTCTGCCTATGCAGACGACCTACTTTTCATGGTCACTGGACCTACGATTTCTCTCCCTGAGATTACGCATACCCTGGAGACCTATGGTGGGGTGGCCGGATATAAGATTAACCAGGAGAAATCCGAATTTCTTAATGTATCCTTGGACTCTCACACTCTCGCCTTGTACGGAGAGATTACCCGTTCCGTTATTGTGCCCACCGCATGCTATACCTGGGGGTGTGATTGGCCCCTACGGAGCGACGAATATACGAGGCTAACTTTCTGAATATACTCACCACATTTAGGACGGATCTTTCCGACTGGACCACTCGCATGATTTCCTGGCTGGGCAGGATCGCAGCTCTGAAAATGAATCTCCTGCCACGACTTCTTTATCTTTTCAGTACACTGCCGATATTTATCCCTCTATCCTTTTTTTCGGCTCTGCGGACGATCCTTCTGCGATTTATCTGGCCGAGGGGTCGCCCACGTGTCAGCTTTGCTGTCTTATGTAGACAGAAACAAAGGGGGGGTCTCGCCCTCCCGGACCCCAGGAAATATTATTATGCCTGTCATCTATCCCGCGTAATAGATTGGTCCACGCCCAACTCTAATAAGCGTTGGTTGGACATTGAAGAATCCCTTGCACGGGGCCCATTGTGGGCGATCCCATGGCTCCCTCCCATTCGGAATACCACAAAGACAGACCCTGATCCGGTGTCGGCGACTCTTCGTCTCTGGCACAAAAATAAGCTGCCATTTGGCCTTACGACAGCCATCTCACCCCTCTTGCCCCTGGATCATAATCCGAATCTAACGGGAGGAATCATGCCGTCCTTACGGAGGAGGTTGACTGACGAGAATAGGCTGAGAGTGATGCATGTTCCCGCAGATGGTAATCTGGACTCTCTGCCACTTAATGAGCAGAGGGACCCCCCCAGCTTTCTGGAACACTTCAATTTTTATCAACTTACAACATACTTGCGCTCTCTAGACAATGGCTACAGTCTGAGTAGGTCGCCCCTCCCGTTTGAGGCGTATTGCTTAGATGGTCGTTCCCTGAGACATGGGATAGCGATACTCTACAACATGTTACAGTCGACTGACATCTCTATCCCTTCCTACGTACTACGATGGGATAGGGAACTAGCCCCCGAGATCTCTGACGACAATTGGAGCCAAACCTTTACTCTTACGCATAGAGGCTGCGGGCAACGCGTGTCCACGAAAATGCATATAAGATTTTGACATTTTGGTATAGAACGCCTCAGTTCTTAAGTACCTTGTTTCCCGCAGCCTCCCCGGTGTGTTGGAGATGCGAAGCGGCTAACGGAACTTATATGCACATCTGGTGGTCCTGCCCCGATCTGCAGCGATTCTGGAGTCAGATTCAAGACGCGATCAGACAGGTAACGGAGGTGGCCTTACCTCTCACGCCAGAATGTTTTCTGCTTCTACACATCCCCTTGCCTCTCAAGTCTCTTCGACGCTCGGTCTTGCTGTTGATGCTCCTTTCTGCTCGAACTTTGATACCGGCCCTTTGGAGGACCACTAGGACACCTTCCATACGAGAATGGGTTGGGAGAGTAGAAACCCTTCGATCTGTGGACAGACTGGAAGCGGAGGCGCGGGGAATATTGCCAGACTTTGGTAGGAAATGGTTCTACTGGGAGGAATACACTGCATCGCTGAGACTGGGAGCAACTGAGGTATAGCTGGACTAGGGTTGACACCCGGAATCTGGAATGATGACAGGGTTGACAGGGAGGCCCCCTACCGGACCGATTGGAGATGAGAACGGGGCGGATGGTGGCGGTGGGGCCCGGTGTCTGGGCAGGGTGGGATGGCCTCCTTTCTTTTACTTGATGTGTAAGTCTGGTTAAATGTGTGTAGACCTCAGTGTTTCTCCCCCCTTCCCTCTTTTCCTTTCCAGATTTCCTTTCTTTTACCTTCTCTTCACCTTTCCTAGCAATACTCACTCTACTCTCTCCCTTTTTTCTACCTTTTACCTCTCCAATCTCTCTATCCCACAGCCCCATAGTCCTGGAACCGAAAGTCCTGACAATCTCTTTGGTACAGAAGGTTGCACGCCTGGGAGGGTTTTAATAAACAGTGTTCACTGCCGTATTAAATACTCTTGAACTGTCGAGTTGATTACTTCTACGCCACCATAAACTCGGGCCCTCCTTCTACATTTTTTCGATAGTGTATCGGGATCTAGGGGACTCTGTTTTCTATATAATTCTGTGCTTCTATTTTGTATATTTGTCTTTGTTTAATGTGTATCTGTATTTCTGTTATTACTCCTACAATAAACTGTGAACAGCCTGCACGCTCTAACCCCCTACTCTGACTAAAAAGTCCTCCTTGCGTCCTGGCATCAGGGGCAACTTAAGGGCCCTCCGCCTGAGTTGCTCCATGCCTTCATTCTTTGTATAATGTATTAGTGTCTTAGATGCACCCGCTGTTATTGCTTGTTCAGGTTGAGTGCAACCTTTCCACTGTTGTGTATAGACATACTTGAAAACGAGAGAAATCTCAATGTATCCTTCCTGGTAAAATCCTATATTATTATTATTTATTATTATTATTAATTTATAAAGCGCCAGCATATTCCGCAGCGCTGTACAATAAGCACAGTACAGACAGGGTTACAATACATTGAACAACATTTGACAAACAGTACAGGAGGAGATGAGGGCCCTATTCCCGTAGGAACTCACAATCTAGGAGGGTTGGGGTTGGAAACAGGAGGAGAGGACTGTAAGGTGAGAGTGATTGATGGTTGCGTCAGTGAGTTGGGTGGTATAGTTGGGCTATATAAATAAATAAATATATATATATCTATTGCAGACACAGTGGACACTTCAGCAGCACCCTTAATAAATCACACATGTACTGGTTTGTGCTTCCCCTGTCTGTATTTCTGTATCTAGAGGAAGAATACTCTGTCCCATTCTTTATATGATGGAATGCGACTGATAGATATTTTTGTTGTTGTTATAAAAGAAGCTTCATGGTTTCAACTAAATAGCTTGTTTTGGGAATAAAAAAAACCAGATTTACCAAGAATATGGGACTTTTTTCAACTCACAAGATAACATGGTGTAGTAGTTAGTTAATATATTATATTATGTATTGGGCACAGACATCGATGATCGACACGTTGGATAATTTTTGCCGCACATTCAATGCAGCATAAATTTTATTTTGGGTTCTTTCTTTTTTCATGATCCCTGCAGTCATGAAGCTAAAGAACACAATACACACAGTTTTCTAGTTTGGTGAACGCTCCAATGTTTTGACCTTAAACGATATTACTACAAGTTTTTCTGCGCAAATGTTAAGCTATATCCTTATGATGAAAACACAACAAAAAGCTGATGTAAAATAATAGTAAACCAGCGTGGTTTTCATTATTCCAAAATGGACATGACCTATTGATTTTATTTTTGGAAGGGATTAATGGCTCATTTGTTTGTTTCGGTTGGAATAGGTCCCTAACTTGGCCTAAACTTTGCAACAATCTGCAGTGTTCTGTCACTAGATAAAGAGATTTACACTCATTTTACAAGAGCAACTTGAGAGACAGATGAATAACATTTTGTTTTGCTTGGAAACAATGGTCATCTTTAAAAAATACACTGCCTGGCCCAAAAAAATATCAAACACACTCTAATATTTGCTTGTCCCAGCCTTTTGCTTTGATTCCGGCACGCATTCCCCGTGGCAACGTTTTGATAAGCTTATGCAATGTCACAACATTTATTTCCATCCAGAATCGCATTAATTTGTGGCCAAGATCTTGTATTGATGATGGGAGAGTCGCAGCGCTGCGTAAAGTCTTGTCCAGCAAATTATCCCAAAGATTCTCAATGGGATTGAGGTCTGGACTGTGCGGTGGCCAATCCATGTGTGAAAATGATGTCTCATGCTCCCTGAACCACTCTTGAGCCCGTTGAATCCTGGCATTGCCATCTTGGAAAATGCCTGCTGTGCCATCAGGTAAGAAAAACCCATTGATGGAAAACCCAGCTCATTCACTATATTCAGGGAGTCACATGACCTCATTTTATGGGCACATAATGTTACTGAACATAGAGTTGACCAACTGAAGATCATAACAGGCTTGTAGGGTTGGTGTTGACTTTTTTTGGCCAGACAGGATAATTACTGCAGTAATATATACACTAAGTCCCGCCTTCAAGACTTGTCCCTAGCTGCCACTTTCTATGGAACTCCCTCCCCCGCAACCTCAGACTCTCCCGTCTCTCCAGCAGTCCTTCAAGAAGTCTCTGAAAACACATTTCTTTAGAGAAGCCTATCGGCTCACTCCCTAATCCCCCTCCGTTCATTAAGCTGCATCTTCCCCCATAGCCCCCACTATTTCACATTCTCTATTCACCCGCACCTAGTGTGTCACCCCTCTCCTCTTAGATTGTAAGCTCTTGAGCAGGGTCCTATCAACTACTGTACTGTGCGTTTAACCTGTATGTTTATTTGTTATTCTGCCTCCCACTGTACAGCGCTACAGAACTTGTTAGCACTTTATAAAAATTTGTAACTGTAACTGTATAAGGAAGGATATTACCTATTTGCTTAGTTAAATCCAGGAAGTGGATACATACATATATACAAACACATACATAATAATTCAGGTTTTAGGAATGACGCGATTGTAATATGAATTAGGCTGTCTTAATCCATATCTCCTATTTTCACAAATGAAGACAGTTTCTCACTTACGCAATTACATTCTGTAACAAATGTTGTGTTCCAAGCACCTCAGTAATGGTAAATTACATTTTCTCATTTAAAGCAATGTAATAGATTTCTTAGCACAGTGATTTATCATGCAACAATTAAGAGCCCAGGGGAATGAGATGACCATTTTACATTTTATCAGCCTGTTCAATAAACTGTTAATGTGACCCTAATGTCTGGGAAACACTTGTACATAATCAGATTCCGATTCGTGATTCTACTACCGTTAATCGCTATCCCATTAATCATAGCGCCACGCGCATAGCGTTTTTATTGGATTCTATAAAGTAATATTCTGACAATGACTCTAAACATAACAATAGATATTTAAATAAGACAATTGTGATTTATAGAGTGCACCGGCCATGAAACAAATGTTATTCCACGCGTCTCCTACATGGTCATATATTCTTGTTATGTGCTGAAAACCCGGATTAGCCCCAGGATGTGAGTTGTACTTTCTCTGGGGGAAAGTTCGTTTTTGTGAATTTTTACCTAAAGTAACAAAAAGTAATGAACAATAAATATTTCTGTAAGTTCCAGTGATGCAGGATATGTCAGGTGATGTGGTATTATCCCAATGTGGTGTTCATGACCATTTTACAATTTACAAAACTTATTTTTTATTATTTTAATTTTATAGAATATGTAATGCAAACAAATCTTCAAATCTCAGCATTAACCCCTTCGCTACCAAGTTATTTTTGTTGAAAAATATTATCATAACATTTCTTTGAAACATGGGATGCGTAGTTAACAATTATAGAGTAAAATGGCAATTTGGACCAGAGATTCTTATTCCAAGAGAATTAAAATATTATTTATTTATTATTCATAGTGTGTATGCGGTTGAGAATTAGGTTTAGTACCATGTTTAAAGGGATAAGTCTTGCCCTGACACATGTATTATTTATATGCTGCAGCAGGGAAATTGTTGTCGCTCACATGGCCTTCCTTTTGGATCTATTAAATGCAGTGTAATGATTCTACATCAGTGGCGGAAGTACCAGGGTCGCAGCGGTCGCAATTGCGACCGGGCCCTGGCATTCCGCCACTGGAGGGGGGCCCAGCGCCGCCGCCAGATTCTGGCAATCAGCGCCGGAATCTGGGAGCCGCGCACTGGCCGTCCCTCTCCCTGCGAGCGGCCACTGACATGCAGCTTGGCCGCTCACGTGGGATGGGAACCACCTGACCGGCGCACGAGATCCTCTCGCGAGACCTCTGCGCTGGTCAGGTGGTTTCCGGCGAGCGGTCAAGACGCATGCTTCCAGCGACCGCTCGCCAAGGAGAAGAACAATGCCGGTGGAGCCTGCCCTGGGACCAGCAGAAGTGAGACCTGGAGGCCATATATATATACCCATGAGACCTGGGGGCCCATATATATACCCATGAGACCTGGGGGCCATATATATACCCATGAGACCTGGGGGCCCATATATATACCCATGAGACCTGGGGCCATATATATACCCATGAGACCTGGGGGCCCGTATATATACCCATGAGACCTGGGGCCATATATATACCCATGAGACCTGGGGCCATATATATACCCATGAGACCTGGGGGCCATATATATATATATACCCATGAGACCTGGGAGCCATATATACCCATGAGAGCTGGGGCCATATATATATATATACCCATGAGACCTGGGGGCCATATATACCCATGAGACCTGGGGCCATATATACCCATGAGACCTGGGGCCATATATATATATACCATGAGACCTGGGGCCATATATACCCATGAGAGCTGGGGCCATATATATATATATATACCCATGAGACCTGGGGCCATATATATACCCATGAGACCTGGGGCCATATATATACCCGTGAGACCTGTGGCCATATATATATACCCGTGAGACCTGGGGGCCATATATATATACCCATGAGACCTGGGGGCCATATATATACCCGTGAGACCTGGGGGCCATATATATACCCGTAAGACCTGGGGCCTATATATATACCCATGAGACCTGGGGCCCATATATATACCCATGAGACCTGGGGGCCATATATATATCCATGAGACCTGGGGGCCATATATATATATATATATATATATACCCATGAGACCTGGGGGCCATATATATACCCGTGAGACCTGGGGGCCATATATATATACCCGTGAGACCTGGGGGCCATATATATATATATATACCCGTGAGACCTGGGGGCCATATATATACCCGTGAGACCTGGGGCCATATATATATACCCGTGAGACCTGGGGGCCATACATACCCATGAGACCTGGGGGCCATACATACCCATGAGACCTGGGGGCCATACATACCCATGTGAGCTGGGGGCAATATATAACCATGTCAGCTATCTTTTTTCATTCTGCATGAAAAAAAAAGTAAAAATATAGAATTTTTTGGGGGGGAGGGGGGCCCTTCGTGGATTCTTGCACCGGGGCCCTCAGGTTTCTAGTTACGCCACTGTTCTACATGCTGTCGGGCAGTGGCGTCACTAGGGTTGGTGTCACCCGGTGCGGTAACTTATGGTGTCACCCCCCCCTGAGTTTTACGGGGTTTTTTTTAACTACTTTTACTTGTAAATCAGTACTCCCATATAACACTGAATGCTCATAATACACGGCGCACATTACTGTGAGGTTTATTGCTGTGGAGCTCTCTCATTTGCTCACACACAAATTTGGGCAAACTGACAGCAAGTACAGTGCCTGTTCGAAGGCAGTGAAAGTCCCTACAGAGAAGTAATGTTTAATCTGTTCAGAGACACCGAACAGCAAATGTCCGGTGTTTTCATTTGGCAGGTTTATTCAGGGCGAACTAACACCATAGGTTTCAATGTTAAAAATATTCCTGTTTTTATCCAATATCTAATAAACTGTTTATTCCTTTAATCCATAGTAAAAAATCTCTTTATTTATTGATTTTATTTTTTTAGTATCTTTTTAAGCATTTTTTTTAAAAAAAATCCCTTTTTTTTTTCTAATAGCAATTTTTCTTTTTTCTGCAACAGAACTTTTTATTATCAGTCATAGGAACTTGTATGTTAATTCCAGATATTTTCGTTCAGTAGTTCTTTTTAAAACAGCAGGCGACAGGTTTGCGGCAGCATTCAGTGGCTGATTCCCTGCACTTCGTTTTGTGCTACAATCTAACTACATGACCCACCATTGTGACATGTTAAAAGAACTAAACTGGCCGTCGCTGGACTCTAGACGCACCCTTCACCTTTCCAACCTGGTGTTTAAGAACTTTTCGGGAAGCTACCACCCTACCTGAATAGGCTGCTTCCCTCAGCAGTTCCCTCATCCTACAACCTCCGATCCAAGACCAGCACCTTAATTGCAATACCACAATACAAAAAGAAAGTGGCTCGGTCCTAATTTTCCTACAGAGCACCGCAGTTATGGAATAACCTCCCAGACGCCATCAAATCTTCCCCCAGTCTAAAGTCCCTTAAGAGCTCCCTATTAACATACCTCAATAAGGAATGCACCTGTAAACATGTAAAGTGCCAGCCTTGGCCTTGTCTACCCAGGACACACTTGAAAATGAGAGAATTCTCAGTGTATCCTTCCTGATAAAATATTTTTGTGTAAAAAAAAAAAAAAAAAAAGATTCTTATTTTTTTTTAGGGTGTCACCCTAGGGGGTGGTGTCACCCGGTGCGGGCCGCACCCCCGTCCCCCTTAGCGACGCCCCGGCTGTCGGGTGGCATTTATCATGCAATGCCCATCAACCTTAATTAATATATGTTTGCATATAAACATGGATAATACGGCCACCTTGGAGGGTTTTACTAATGCAGGGTGTGAGGGCTCTTCGCTGGATGTGTTCATACTTATACAAGCTTGTGAGGGCAGGGGATAGGTATGGCCCGGCACTCTGCACTGGAAAAAAAAAACAGTTCTATCCTGTACACAACGGCATCAGCCTGGTCTCAGCCCGGGTCTTCGAGTTTTCTTAGTGTGCGCTAAACGACCTTGTACATGAACTACCGCAAACAAGGCGATCTGTTGGTGGGTTGTCAGGCGGTACATTTTAGCGGCTCACGCTAGAGCGTTGGCGTTTTAGCTCACACCAGGTGATAGGGCCCCAGATGTTTCAGAACTACATTTCCAATATGGTCCACATAATCAGTTGATTAACTGAGCATTATGGAAGATGTAGTTAAAAAAAATATGGTGGGTCAAGGTTTCTGACTCCTGATATAAAGAGTTCAGGATGGTCTGTGATGTAATCCTGATTCTCTCTTGGACAGTCTAGCTGTTTGGACACCACGAACAATGACTAGACAGACCCATATCCACAGCTTTATCCTTTAGTGCTATTATATGAAAAGAGATGGGTTTTTTTGTTGAGCCCTTATTTTAACCCCTTCACTACTGCTAAGTAGGCGGTACCAGACAGAGCAGCATGAGATTGTGTTAACACGCTATGGGACTGTCCTGTGTAATTGCAAATGGAATTTGTTTGTTGCAAACAAAGTTTGTTTGCTTTTGAGCTCCAGAAGGTGCCCCCAAATTTGTAGCGCTGTGGGCATAATGCTAGAGGTGCTAAAAATGGTTTAAATGGGCTAAGGAATGCTCAGGCGTATCGGGCATTCCCCAGCTGGTACAGACCACGGGCTGGAGTTCTATCAGTAGTAACACCATTTGGCCAGCAGATGGCGACATCTACCTGGGAATATTCCTGATTAATTAACCCTTTTGCTGCTGAGCCATTTCACACCTGTGTGCTGAGCTCAGTTTTACCAGTTTCGCTCATCATGTTTAAACGCAATTTGAAGTCACATTTTATTATACGATAGACATATTATATATCGTTATATTGTATATCGTTCTTTCCGGCAGACTCATAATATATCATTATTACTTGTATACGTCATGCCCTGCCTGAATATTATAACAAAAAATGCAATAAAATTAGATTTTGGGTTGCGCTTGTTAAAAAAAATTGAAATGGGGACTCGTTACATTTTTTTGGGGGGAAATAACGAGATTTTTAGCAAACACCCCCCATAGGAAAAATCGTTAGTGCAGCATTATTGTTCACATTATACAGAGGAAAGAAAAATATGCAGCTTTGGCGGTACCGGTGAGGACCATATCTACTATCACCGCAACACTATATGCCATTATAGCTTAGAGCCGGCTTACATGTTGCTCTTTAAAAAGTGAGTTGGATGTGTTTCGTTTCCTTATGTGTTCCTGAATATCAGACGAACTGGCGCAATGTATGTCTTGCTGTGTTTATTATAGGACACTAAAGGAGAAAACACAAAAAAAGAAAATAAGACTTCTTTGGATCTGTACGCTTGAGCGAGGACTCTATTTTATTTTATTTATTATTCACATTATAATTTAAATAGGAACAATATTGCTGCATTAATAAAACAAAACAAAAACTTTTTTAATTTTAATAATATTTTTTTTTTACATTTTACATGGTCCTGTTTGGTATCATTGGAAAGTCCATGCTCTGGCCGTTCCAATGATACCAAACATTAACCCCTAGCTGCCACAGACTGGGAGATAGATGGTTCATTGTAATCCCCTATCTCCACCATTGGTGGCAGCTAGGGGTTAACACCCGGAACTGACGTCATTGAGCTATGCGCGATGAAGCCAGTCGTCAGGGGGAGATCCCAGAAGCTTGGTTGACATCAAAGATGTCGGTCAGCTCCGGGAAAGCACCGTTATCCGGCGCCTGTTTGCGCCGAATCGCGATCCAGCCCCCAAGGGGTTAAAGGCAGCCACAGCTTGGAAGGGCAGGCTGTGCCCTTCAAAGTGGTGCCTGCCTTTAGCTTCTGGTCCACACGGATGGGGAGGGAGAGAGGTCCAAAGGACCTCCCCCCATCCCTTCTGGCACCTTCCCCGCACTAAAGGGGGGGTGCCTGTAATAGACGTCATCGCGCTGGAATACCGGCCGATATCTGCCTCCTGAGCAAGGACGCGCTCAGCACGTCCTCCGCACAGGAGAATTACTTGGCAGGACGTACTAAGCGCGTCCTCCGCACAAGAGTACCACTTGGCTGGACGTACTAAGCGCGTCCTTAGCAGCCAAGTGGTTAAAAATTATTTTTTTTAAAAAAACACCAAAAAAACACTAGTTGCCGACAGTGGATTTTTGGAAAATCATCGTTCCTGAAACAAAGACACAAATTCTCTGCGAGAAGAAGGCATACATTAGCCAACAAAGAAAATTTATTTTCTACATGCGAAAATAGGTTCTAAATATTTAATATGGTAAATCTATAAAAAATACAGCCCCACATACTTTCCCATTAACTGAAATTTGCTTGCATCAATGGAATGGTTTCCATTACTATTATGTGTACTTTGGTCCCTCAACTAATATCTCCATATCCTCAAATTCAGTATATAAAAATATCTACCACGATGAACTCTATCTGCTTCATTTTATGCCCAACCACTTTAAAAAGGGTAGGGAAATATGCCCGTATTCACCGATGTGCACCACTTAAATGCCTAAATTCCCCTTAGATTCAAGAAAAATCATTTTAGCTTTCAATAACCAAGTCAATTATTGCTTCTGGGTAATACAAAAAGGAATGTAATTACCTAAAGTGAAGTTAGCAGTCTAAGAAATGAAATACAGATTTCTCTCTCTTAAAATAAATGTAGCATTTCCCCATCGCAGGCTCCGGTATAGTATTAAAATGTCTTTTAGATGGTAAATTGTCTGCACAATCTATTTGAAATTTGAAATATATGTGATTAAAGCCTATAACGATTACATTTTTTATGGAAGCACTTTCATGTTCTGGACGAAATAGCATGTTCAAAGCAATTAAACTGGTAGTGGAAAAAATATACATAGTTAATAAACTTTTTTCACTGCATATGAGATTTGTTTTATTGCTTTACTTTGATAGTTCTGAGCAAAAGATTCCCAAATAACAACAGGGTCGATTTGCTAAGGAACAAAAAGTCCCTTTATAAAAATAAATAAAATGTGATTGTCCCGACTGACCATTGGACGAAGAGAGTAAACTTTTCTTGGGTCCCAAAGGCCATGGAAGTCAGGCAGACTGATGCAAGGCCTGCAGTACCAATGAACGGACCAATGGGAAGATCGATGGATCTACCCAACTTGCTCAATGGATACTTCCTGCTTCAACTCACTCAATCGTAACAACTAGATCCAGCTATAGACCCTTGACCCATCTACAGACACCCCACCTTCAACTCTGCACTTTCATGGTCCAGCTATAGACTCTTCCACCATCTACATATACCCCACCGCCAACTCTGCACCTTCAATCTATACAAGGAAAACACGAGTGTCCACTTCAACTCTCTGGGGGGGGTAGACAACAAGGTATACTTGATTGAAGCCTGGCAATAGACCGATAAATAAAATGTGATTGTCCCGACTGACCATTGGACGAAGACAGTAAATGTTTCATGGGTCCCAAAGGCCATGGAAGCCAGGCAGACTGATATAAGGCCTGCAGTACCAATGAATGGACCAATGGGAAGATCGATGGATCTACCCAACTTGCTCAATGGATACTTCCTGCTTCAACTCACTCAATCATAACAACTGGATCCAGCTATAGACCCTTGACCCATCTACAGACACCCCACCTTCAACTCTGCACTTTCATGGTCCAGCTATAGACTCTTCCACCATCTACATATACCCCACCGCCAACTCTGCACCTTCAATCTATACAAGGAAAACACGAGTGTCCACTTCAACTCTCTGGGGGGGGTAGACAACAAGGTATACTTGATTGAAGCCTGGCAATAGACCGATAAATAAAATGTGATTGTCCGACTGACCATTGGACGAAGACAGTAAATGTTTCATGGTCCCAAAGGCCATGGAAGCCAGGCAGACTGCTATAAGGCCTGCAGTACCAATGAACGGACCAATGGGAAGATCGATGGATCTACCCAACTTGCTCAATGGATACTTCCTGCTTCAACTCACTCAATCATAACAACTGGATCCAGCTATAGACCCTTGACCCATCTACAGACACCCCACCTTCAACTCTGCACTTTCATGGTCCAGCTATAGACTCTTCCTCCATCTACATATACCCCACCGCCAACTCTGCACCTTCAATCTATACAAGGAAAACACGAGTGTCCACTTCAACTCTCTGGGGGGGAGTAGACAACAAGGTATACTTGATTGAAGGGGAAGGTGTCCTAGTGGCGCAACAATTATTACATACAACAGATTACGATATTGTACTGATTTGACCGTCAGATGTACATAAGTCCTTACGATTCATATAAAGTGCAACTTTAGTCGTGCAAATATTAGCTCCTAGATAAATAAAAAGTGCTAGTGCCGCAGATAATCCTACTATTTACACAGTATTAAAGTGCAACAGTGACAGTAGGTGTATATAGTGCAGATCTGTGCAAATATACACATTGATGCCGTAATAAAAAGTGTGGCCCGAGTCCAGATATTGGCATCCACTTAGAGGTGTATAAATGGCCTGGAGCTCCAGATATTTTAGAACTACACCTCCCATGATGCTCATACTCTTATCAGGAGTAACTGATTATTAAGTCCCACCTGACTAACAGACTTGTGAGGCTTGCTGCGGACACTGTGACCTGAACCCGAGGAAGCAGCTAAGAGAGGTATTGGCGCTCACCATTAAGCAGCACCGCATGCCTAGCAGTTGAGCCTGGAGAGATAAGGCTCCTAAATCGGTGAGTGTAACCAACCCTCTCTATTACACTAAGCCATTAACCACTGATGCTGTGCTATGAGAGCACTCTCTCTCTTTTATGTTTCTCCACCTGAGGTAAAGGCGATATTTTAAAGAAGGGAAGTGACCACCCTATAGTTGGCACAAGGTGCTTCACTCCAGAGCCCGGATATAAGAGGCTCTGGTATTTGTAAGTGTGCAATTATTAAACACATGACTCTCCAGTGGTCATAAGACGTTGCTGCACTATTATCTTCTCTCTTTCTTCCCCTCTCTTTATCTCCCATTTGGAGTGGAGCCAACCGACGATATAGGAAGTACATTGCAGAACACATTTGGTGCACATTCTGCCATCTAGGATCTCCGGAAAAGAACATTAAGGACGCTAGATGTTCAATACGCATAGGAAACTAGCGTAAGGCCATTTATACACCTCTAAGTGGATGCCAATATCTGGACTCGGGCCACACTTTTTATTACGGCAGTACACTCCCAAGGTTCACTCTGCACTCGTTTTAGATGCACCCTCCAAATGGTAACTTTACCATATGATACTCACTCCCTGTTTACTATAAGCTGAATTAAAAGGAGTCCGAATTGGAGCATATTTTAAAGAAATGCTGAAATATATACATTTTAAACCCATTAGATTTTATTTCACTAAATCAACTCTAGATTTACAGGGTTATCCAAAGAGATTCGAAAAGTCACCGCACGTTCGGTGACTTTTCGTTTTCTTCAATTCGGTTCCTTTTGCCGATCCCATTTCGGTGACCCTGCGGTGTATTCAGCAAACAGCACAGGGTCCCCGAATTGCAGGGAAAAGCTGCCGAAACCCTGACGAAAACTAACCGAATGCACGCTGAAAACAAGCAAAAACATCTGGATTAACCTTCGAAGAAGCCGAACAGGAGCCGAACAGGAGCCGAACAGGAGCCGAATCACACAGAGCCGAAGCAGCTGTGACGTAGAGGAGGCAGTGAATAAATTAGCAAAACCATTTGTATGAATCTGGGAAAATGAAACGCTATTTGCAAAGAAACTACTGAGCGAAAATGTCTGAAATTTTCACAGGAGGTCCAGGGAATGATACTAAAAAGGGCTGTTACAAAAAAAATAAGTAAACTGAAAAAAAAAAAAAAAAAATCGGACTTTTAACCCTTTCGCTGCTGAGGCTTTTCCTGCCCCTGTGCTGAGGTCATTTTTACCGGTTTTGCTCATCATGTTTAAACGTGTTTTGAAGGCTTATTTTAGTATATGACCCAGACATATTATATATCGTTCTTTCCGTCAGACTCGGTAGATTCATAATATGTCATTATTATATGTATACGTTATGTCATGTCTGTATATTATAACAAAAAATGCAATAAAATATGTATTTTCAATAATTTACAATGTGTAAAGTGTTTTTTTTCACATTTTAACATGCGAGCAATTGCGGTTATATTTTGTATGGGGTGCGCTTGTTAAAAAAATTAGAGATGGGGTCTCGTTACATTTTTTTTTGGGGAAAATTACACTATTTTTAACAAACGCACCGCATACAAAAATCGTTAGTGCAGCATCATTGTTCACATTATAATTGAAATGGGAACAATATTGCTACACTAACAAACCAAAAAAAGAAAAAAAAATGTTTTTTTTTTTTATAATTTTTATTTTTTTTTTTTTATTTATTTTTTTCGTCAAAATTTTTCACAGTAGTGTTTGGTATCGTTGGAACGGCCATGCTCTGGCCGATCCAACCATACCAAACTTTAACCCCTAGCTGCCACGGATCGGGAGATAGGGAGTTCATTGGAACTCCCTATCTCCACCGTTGGTGGCAGTTAGGGGTTAAGTCCAGGACTGGCGTCATCGTACTACGCACGATGACGCCAGTCCTCAGGGGGAGTTCCCGGAGGCTTGGCCGACATCCAAGATGTCGGCCAGCTCCGGGAAAGGATCGCGAACCGGC
Organism: Leptobrachium leishanense; assembly: GCA_009667805.1. NCBI lineage: Eukaryota > Metazoa > Chordata > Amphibia > Anura > Megophryidae > Leptobrachium > Leptobrachium leishanense. The sequence goes on from CM019067.1 coordinate 59,926,652, forward strand.
GCTTTTCAGTGCCGATTCGCGATCCAGCTCCCCAGGGGTTAATGCCAGGCACCATTTGGAAGGGCAGGCTGTGCCCTTCCAAATGATGCCTGGGTTAACCCCCGCAGAGCCGCCGATCGGGAGGGAGAGAGGTCCGAAGGACCTCCCCCCTCCTTTTCAGGCGCCTCCTCCGCACATGCGGGGGGGCGCCTGAATTAGGTGTCATCGCGCTGCCGCGATGACACCTAATTCCGGCGGCTGCGGTCCGGATGCCGGGCTGACATCGAGGATGTCAGCCCGCACCGGGGGGGCCAGCGATCGGCCGGAACCCGGCCGAACGCTGACCCCAATGGGAGGACGCGCTCAGCGCGTCCTCCGCATACCAGCGGTAATGCTGAGGACGCGCTGAGCGCGTCCTCAGCATTGAAGTGGTTAAAAAAAAAAAATCTGAAAAATGCTTAAAGTATCCTAAAAAATCTATAAATAAAGAGACTTATTGCTGCAGAATTTTATAATGAACGGTTTATTAGATATTGAATTAAAACGGGAATATTTTTAACATTGAAGCCTATGGGATTCTCCTGAATAAACTTGCCGAATTAAACCACCGAATGACAGGGCATTAGGGGAACCTTTCACTGCTGGTTTGTGTTCTCTGAATAGCCGAAGCAGTGCTTTTTCATGGGGATTTCACTGCCCTCGAACAGGGACCGAACAGGCACCGTATGTTCAGGCAATTCGCCAAGATTTGGCGAATTGCCTGCTCTCTGGATAGCCGAATGGTCAGGAAAGGTAACCGAACACTGATTTTCAGCGTTCGGTTACCTTTCTCAAGCAATTCGGATCTCTTTGGATAACCCTGTTAGTCTACTAAAATCTTGTGACATTTAGTCGACTAAAACTAGACAAAAAACGAAAACAATTCAGACTATTAAATCTGGCAAAAAATAGTCAGTAGACTATGAGGGTTATTCAAAGAGCTTCGAATTGCTGGCGAAAGGTAACCGAACGCTGAAATTCAGCATTCGGTTACCTTTCCTGGCCATTCGGCTATCCAGAGAGCAGGCAATTCGCCAAATGTTGGCGAATTGCCTGCACATACGGTGCCTGTTCGGTGCCTGTTCGAGGGCAGTGAAATCCCCATAGAGAAGCAATGCTTCGATTATTCAGAGAACAAAAACCAGCAGTGAAATGCCCTGCCATTCGGTGGTTTCATTAAACAGGTTTATTCAGGAGAATCCCATAGCCTTCAATGTTAAAAATATTCCCATTTTAATTCAAAATCTAATAAACCGTTTATTATAATATTCTGCAGTAAAAAGTCTCTTTATTTATAGATTTTTTAGGATCACTTAAGCATTTTTCGGGATTTTTTTGCAAAAACATTTTTTCAGATTTTTTTTAAATTTTTTTCTATTTTGTAACATACCTTTTTATTATCATTCATTGGACCTCATATGTAAATTCCAGACATTTTCGTTCAGTTGTTTCTTTGCAAACAGCGTTTCACTTTGCAAACATTCAAGCGGACTGTTTTTTGTTTTTCCACTCCATTCGTCTGCGGTGTCGGGTTTTTCCGGCGGCTGCTCTGCTCTCTGATCGGCTCCTGCTCGGGTTTCTCCGGCGGGGTTAATCCAGATGTTTTTGTGGGTTTTGGTGTGCATTTGCCTGGGTTTTGCGGTGAGTGTTCGGCAGGTTTTCGGCGGCTTTTCCCTGCACTACGACGGCCCTGTGGTGCTTGATGAACACACCGCAGGGTCGCCGAAATGGGATTGCCGAATCACGCCAAATTGAAGAGAACGAAGAGTCACTGAACGTGCAGTGACTTTTCGATTCTCTTTGAATAACCCTGTATAACTAAAAATAAGATAACATTTGCTGTCAAGAGAGGAACGCAGGGGACAGGGGAGATCTCTTTTCAGTCCCTGGAGTAGGAAAGTGGTCTCCCCAAAGATTGCAGTAACGTAAAATTAAAGAAAAATATATGGTTTTCTACAACTGTCACTAAATAAATAATAATAATAATCAAGAAATAATTACATTGCTTTGTAACCCTTCCCCCAATTCCTGATATGGTAATTTCCAAGCCAATGTGCACTACTAAAAGGAATGACAGCATGGAATGACCATAGACTTTAACAGGGTAGTGGAATGCACATAGAGAATAATGGAACAGTGCAGAATGCCATAGAGAATAATGGGACAGTGCAGAATGCCCATAGAGAATAATGGGACAGAGCGGAATGCCCATAGAGAATAATGTGACAGAGCAGAATGCCCATAGAGAATAATGGGACAGAGCGGAATGCCCATAGAGAATAATGAGACAGTGCGGAATGCCCATAGAGAATAATGGGACAGTGCGGAATGCCCATAGAGAATAATGGGACAGAGCGGAATGCCCATAGAGAATAATGGGACAGAGCGGAATGCCCATAGAGAAAAATGGGAACAAACTATTTGAATTAGAGGAAGAACATGTAAACATGTAACATACAGGGTTATTCAAAGAGAATCGAAAAGTCACTGCACGTTCGGTGACTTTTCATGCTCTTCAATTCGGTGCGATTTGGCGATCCCATTTCGGCGACCCTGCGGTGTATTCAGCAAGCACCACAGGGCTGTTGTAGTGCAGGGAAAAGCTGCCGCAAAACCCAACGCAAACTCACTGCAAAACCTGGCGAAAGCACACCGAAACTCGCAAAAACATCTGGATTAACCCCGCCGAACACATCGGAGAAACCCGAGCAGGAGCTGATCACAGCGCAGAGCAGCCGCCGGAAAAACCCGACACTGCAGACGAATGGAGTGAAAAAAAAACCCTCTACGCTTGGATGTTTGAAAAGTGAAACGCTGTATGCAAAGAAACTACAAAACGAAAATGTCTGAAATTTACATATAAGATCCAATGAATGATAATATAAAGGGCTGTTACAGAAAAAAGAAAAAACGAATTAAAAAAAAATGGAAAAAATGTATTCGCCAAAAACTACAAAACAAATGGTTTGTGAGTTTATATATTTGTTCTAGATTGTGTATCTGTTTCGTAAAACTGAGGGCCAACGCAAGCAGAATAATATGTATAATGAGGAGGGACCACTCTCCATGGATGCTCGCGAAACATTTGTACAACAGTTCTGAATCCTTGATAGAAGAAGGCACGGATCTTCTTACCTTGCGATCAACACTACACTATGGACCCCAACAAATCGCAACAGGTTGGAAACACATTATAGATGTTGCCATTAACCCCTTAAGAATGGGCGGGCATCACCCGTCGGGCGAGGGTTAACACCGCGGAGGTGTACAGGTACGTCTCGCCGAAAGGTGCCGCCAGGAGTCGCTGATTTCGGCCCGCCACGCAATCGGCACGCGACACGTGTCATTGGCTCTAGGGGGACGGCCTAACTTCAGCCCGCCTCTCTGCAGCCAACGGTACTCGGCTCTGCCGGCTGCGGGGAGGGGCCAAGGTGGCTCATTGAAGTCAGCAGGCGTATATGTACGCCCTGCAGCTTCAAAGCCCTCCCGCTTTGAGGACAGTATAGCATGTCCCGCGACATCAAAGGGTTAATAAACACAAAAGCAGCTGTTTAGAATTTCCAAACAGGCGCAGTATTGGTGAGATGTCTCTGATAAACAAACTCCAGGTAGTGTAAGCTGTCACTCCTATAGACTGTACACCAGCACTACCGCAAATGCTAAACAGGTGGATTATACGTGCAAAGTGGATAAACAAATTCTAAAAGTGTGATTATATTTAATCAGCGCATTTTATACACATACAAATTACTCACAGATGTTGGGTTCCAATTAATGGAAATAAAATAGCTGCAACAATAAAGGTGTCATAAGAGGAGCTTGGCAAATACATTGAAAATAAAAGCCGATTTTCCCATTCTCGCAGAGGCAGACCTGGAATCTCTATCTTATTTTTTTTTTCTCTTGAGAAGAACTCACGTTTTCATGGTTGACTCGTTGCAGGACGAGTGAACCCTTTTCTTGAAAGTCATTACAGTGTTGTTAAATGTTAGAAATCAATACAATAGTAAATAGCTTTTTGCTTCTGATACCGAATTTGCAAAGATCCAGCGGCTGGATTGCAGACAAAAGGTTATATTGGGGTCAAAAAAGAACCCATCTGGCGTGTTAATTCCAGTTTTAGCTTTGCTCATATGAAAAAGTAAGTAGGATAGTAAAGCCTGTAACATAAGTAATCCCATGTACTGAATTGCAATAAGTAGACGTCAGATCTGTGGTGTCTTCCCTTCTGTCCCTAGCCCTGCAGCAAGCTACAAACGGAGGCGTTTGAGGTACTAGAGATTTTAATCTTAGAAGTTAACACCCTTAGTTTTATTTTCTGTTGATAAAAATCCTTCTGTTCTAGAGGTTGGATGTAGACACAATGGCAACACAGATTCAGATTCTCTACAGCCTTCCATCGATTTTCCTCATCTCTTCTTCTAGCTCCAACCTAAGGCCAGTGTCACATGACACGAGCGTCTTTCAGAGCTAAAGGAATGTCCGTGAGAGTGGACGCTCCTTCCACTCTGACGCCCGTCTGGTCACCTCGCTAAGAGCAGTTAGTGCGCTCAACACTACAAGGCTGTAACATCCTTGGCCCCCATGGCGCTTCCTGGGGGGTCAGGGTGCCCCGTGGCATCGCTGGCTAGCCTGTTGCCAGTACTGAGAGCTGGCAAAACGGTGTCTGAGGGGGCGGGGCTTAGCATAATTGCAAGAAACCACCAGCCTTTAAAGCAGTGGGAGAGGATCTGCTCCTTGGCCTGTCATGGGAGTAAATTGGAGTTAGTGGAGTCCTAGTTCCTGCATTACCTGCAAACCTGCTATCAAGTATCTGTCTAGTTCTAGTCCTGCTTATTTCTAGTTCATGTCTTTGAGTTCCTAGTTCATGTCTCTGAGTTCCTAGTTCATGTCTCTGAGTTCCTAGTTCATGTATCTGAGTTTCATGTTCATGTATCTGAGCTTCTAGTTTGGTTTTTCTGGTTCATGTTTTCATGTCCGTTTGTCTGTATGGAATCAAGGCCTAATCTCAAGGCATCCAGTTCTGTGTCTAGATCAGTGTCCTGTCTGTTCTTAGTTTCTAGATTTAAGTCCTGTCCAGTCTATTGCTGAATATATCAACTGTCTTGAATCCTATCGAGTATCTGTGTTTTCTTGGTCGCTATACAGAAGCGTATCTCTGATTGAAGGGCTGCCTGCAGGCTATTGAACTTCGTGTTCCCCCTCTGTATAGCTGTGTCATACAGAATCCAATCTCTGATTGTAGGCCTTCCTTGCAGGCAGGGCCGCCATCAGGGCATTACGCCCAATGCTGCCGTAAGGGGCCCGGGGGGGGCGCCGGGCCCCCGACGGCAGCGGCGTCGCCCTTTAACAGCTCCGGTATCGGACTCGATGAGTCCGAATCCGGAGCTGTGTCCCTGCTGCTGCTGCTGCTGCAGGAGCCGGAGGAGACACTGTGTCTCCTCCGGCTCCTGGCAGCTTCACTTCCTGGCTGGGCGGGGCCAAGCAGCGTGTGAGGGGCCTCCCAAGCACGTTGCTTTGGCTCCGCCCCTCCACTCAGTGAAGCTGCGTGCCGGAGCTGGAGGGGCCGAGAAGAAGATCAGAAGAGAAGCAGATTAAAGAAAAGGTGAAGAGCAGAAGATAGAAGAAAAGAAGATAGAAGAAAAGAAGACAGCGGGGTGGTGAGCCAGGGCCCAGACCCTAAGGCCCAAACCCAGGGCCCAGACCCCAAGGCCCAGGGCCCAGACCCCAAGGCCCAGACCCAGGGCCCAGACCCCTAGGCCCAGACCCAAGGCCCAGACCCCTAGGCCCAAACCCAGGCCCCAGACCCTAAGGCCCAGAACCAGGGCCCAGACCCCTAGGCCCAAGCCCAGGCCCCAAGGCCCAGATCCAGGGCCCAGGGCCCAGACCCAGGGCCCAGACCCCAAGGCCCAGACCCAGGGCCCAGACCCCTAGGCCCAAACCCAGGGCCCAGACCCCAGGACCCAGACCCTAAGGCCCAGACCCCAGGGCCCAGACCCCAAGGCCCAGACCCCAAGGCCCAGACCCAGGGCCCAGACCCCAAGGCCCAAGGCCCAAACCCAGGGCCCAGACCCCTAGGCCCAGACCCAGGGCCCAGACCCCTAGGCCCAAACCCAGGGCCCAGACCCAAGGCCCAGGGCACAGACCCAGGGCCCAGACCCCTAGGCCCAAACCCAGGGCCCAGACCCAGGGCCCAGACCCCTAGGCCCAAACCCAGGGTCCAGACCCAAGGCCCAGACCCCAAAGCCCAAACCCCAAGGCCCAGACCCCAAGGCCCAGACCCAAGGCCCAGACCCCAAAGCCCAAACCCAGGGCCCAGACCCAGGGCCCAGACCCCAAGGCCCAGGACCCAGACCCTAAGGCCCAGACCCCAAAGCCCAAACCCAGGGCCCAGACCCAGACCCCTAGGCCCAAACCCAGGGCCCAGACCCCCTAGGCCCAAACCCAGGGCCCAGACCCCTAGGCCCAGACCCAGGGCCCAGACCCCTAGGCCCAGACCCAGGGTCCAGACCCCTAGGCCCAAACCCAGGGCCCAGACCCTAAGGCCCAGAACCAAGGCCCAAACCCAGGGCCCAGACCCCAAAGCCCAAACCCAGGACCCAGGGCCCAGACCCTAGGGCCCAGACCCAGACCCCAAGGCCCAGACCCCAAAGCCCAGACCCAGGGCCCAGACCCAGGGCCCAGACCCCTAGGCCCAAACCCAGGACCCAGGGCCCAGACCCTAGGGCCCAGACCCAGACCCCAAGGCCCAGACCCCAAAGCCCAGACCCAGGGCCCAGACCCAGGGCCCAGACCCCTAGGCCCAAACCCAGGGCCCAGACCCCCTAGACCCAAACCCAGGGCCCAGACCCTAGGGCCCAGACCCCTAGGCCCAAACCCAGGGCCCAGACCCTAAGGCCCAGACCCAGGGCCCATACCCTGGGCCCAGACCCCTAGGCCAAACCCAGGGCCCAGACCCAGGGCCCAGACCCCTAGGCCCAAACCCAGGGCCCAGACCCTAAAGCCCAGAACCAAGGCCCAGACCCTGGGCCCAGACCCCTAGGCCAAACCCAGGGCCCAGACCCCAGGACCCAGACCCTAAGGCCCAAACCCAGGGCCCAGACCCCAGGACCCAGACCCCAAAGCCCAACCCAGGACCCAGACCCTAAGGCCCAAACCCCAGACCCCAAGGCCCACGACCCAGACCCAAGGCCCTGACCCCAAAGCCCAAACCCAAGGCCCAGACCCCAAGACCCAGACCCTGGGACCCAGGGCCCAGACCCTAGGGCCCAGACCCAGGGCCCAGACCCTAAGGCCCAGACCCAGACCCCAAGGCCCAGACCCAGGGCCCAGACCCCTAGGCCCAAACCCAGGACCCAGACCCCAAGGCCCAGACCCAGGGCCCTAAACCCAGGGCCCAGACCCCAAGGCCCAGACCCAGGGCCCAGACCCCAAGGCCCAGACCCAGGGCCCAGACCCCTAGGCCCAAACCCAGGGCCCAGACCCCAAGGCCCAGACCCAGGGCCCAGACCCAGGGCCCAGACCCTAAGGCCCAGACCCTAAAGCCCAGACCCTAAGGCCCAGACCCCTAGGCCCAAACCCAGGGCCCAGACCCCAAGGCCTAGGACCCAGACCCTAAGGCCCAGACCCCAAGGCGCAGACTCCAAGGCGCAGACCCCAAGGCCCAGACCCTAGGGCCCAGACCCCAAGGCCCAGACCCCAAGACCCCAGACCCCAAGACCCCAGACCCCAAGGCCCAGACCCCAAAACCCAGGGCCCAGACCCCTAGGCCCAAACCCAGGGCCCAGAACCCAGGGCCCAGACCAAGGCCCAGACCCCAAGGTCCAGACCCAGGACCCAGACCCTAGGACCCAGACCCCAAGGGCCAAGGCCCAGGGACCAGACCCAGAGACCAGGGCCCAGGCTAGACCCCAGGGATCAGAGCCCAGACCCAGGGACCAGACCCCAGGCCAGACTCAGGGCCCAGACCCCTAGGCCCAGACCCAGGCCCAGACCCAGGGCCCAGACCTCAGGGCCCAGACCTCAGGGACCAGACCCCAAGGCCCAGTCCCAGGGACCAGACCCAGGGCCCAGACCCAGACCCAAAGGCCATCATACACAGCCCGTTTCTGTGAGATTTATTGCTGTGGATTCTGTGATACGTTCAGACACACCGCTCATTACTGTGAGTTTTATTGCTGTGGATACTGTGATACGCTAATACACACTGCACATTACTGGGAGTTTTATTGCTGTGGTGCTATGTTATGTCCTTTTTTTTTTTTTGAAGGGGGAGAAAAGCTTTTAGAGGTTGAGGGAGTGCCAGGGGGGGGCCCCATCGTGAGGTTTAGTAAGGGGCCCCATCATTTCTGATGGCTGCCCTGCCTGCAGGCTATAGAACTATGTAAATTCAAACTCTGTATGTCTCACAAGTAAAGTCTTGCATCTGTTGTCTGTGTTTCAGTATCTGTGTATTTCTAGGTATTGTGTGACTGCCCTGCAGGCCGCACAACTCGTCAACCATTGTTATTCAGCAATCTTGTTCACGTTTGTTCATGTATCACGTTATGTCTATGTATCAGTGCGCAAATAGTTAATGTATTTTCGCTCAGCGACCTCCTGGCCACAAAGCCATTTGGCGCTGAGGTGGTAATTAGGTTTCTTGTAGTACCTCCCTGGTGTGGGAATCAAGGTATTACAGCCTTTCCTGCTGTCTGTGTTTATGAATCTGTCCTAAAGAATCCAAATAAACGCTACTCCAGGGTAGCGCCATTAGCGCACCGTCACAAAGGCTCAATCCTCCTATGGAGCATCGCACTTTGCAGCCCCGTCGAACACACCTCGTAGCTTTTTTACGGTGAGGCTTTCAGCACGTCCGCTATAGCGTACGCAATTTGTGTGCGCGCTACAGCGTTTGGCCGGCCCCGTTGAAACGTTACAATGCTGCGACGTCACGGGAAGTTTGAATGTGTCTGTCATAAATACCCATGTTTCTGTGCCCAATAAATTACATCTCCAGTTTGATCCTACATTCAGGATAGAGAAGTTGCTCCCGTGAAACAAGCAGCCCTCCCTGGATGTTGTCTCTGGAGATGTGGATCAACCTAAGCTAAGGACAATTGATAATTAAGTCGGATCCAATCAGAGACAATTGGGCGAATATAAAGATACAGAGGGGAATATGGATTTTATACTTTATTTTGTGATACATTGCCCTTGAGAAAGTCTGGTTTTCCAGACGAAATGCGTCGGGCTTTTATGCTTATAGTTAATTTTTATATATTTTATTTTGTATGCTGAATAAACTTCCATCTTTGGTATCCTGTGGCGGTCTTCTGTGATTGGGAACTTTTAAAGATCCAAACCAGCTGGTAACAGAGGGTGGTTTATCCACATCTCCAGAGACAGCTGCCTGTTTCATGGGAGTACCATGCCTGCCTATTCCCCCAGGGATTTTGTGAGTCCTAAGGTTCTTATATTTCACAAACTTTGCACATTTTTTCTCAATCGACATAAGACATTATGGGCTCTATTAAATTCATCGCGCAATAGCGCGCAGGGCTATTTTTTTTGCGCAAAGCGTTAAACGTTAACACACGAAAATCACCGCTGGTATTACATTCCCGCACATTTTATCATCCGTCAGGAAATTGCACTCGTAAAACTGACGCGCAAAAATGCGCGCAGAAATCAGTGAGCGCAATGTAATTTTTAGCGCGAGTCCGTCAGACGAATGCATTTTTGTGCGGACTGCGCACAACAGACGTACGTTCTGACGGAAGACAAGGTAGTGGCCGTCATTTTTGACGGATCTAGTAAAAATAACGTGCGCATCGACGTTCTCCGTTGTGAATCCGCAGTTTGGTACGGTCAGGTTGTTACAATTTTGCCGTTACCACCAGCTTTTCAAAGACGTTAAAATTATGCTCGCAAACGTTGTCTGTTAAATTTTGCGCTAAGATTGTAATACTATGCGCGCACCAGCGCACAAACGCATTTGCGCTCACAATGTTAATTATAGGATGCGCGCACTAAATTGCGCTCGCAAAGGGTTCGCGCAGGGTCACTCGCATTTTGTGCGCGAACTTCGTGATACGACGTTCAGTGCAAATGGTTTATTCTCTTGCGTTTATGTGTTTTTGTGCACGCGTTAACGTTTGCGCAAAGAATTTAATAGAGCCCTATATCTTCCGTGTATACCCCATGATCCTACATACTTCTTGCCTGGTGTTTGTTCAAGGTACTAAGCAGCCAGATTGGGAAGCCTCTCAGCGGCCGTCTGAATCCCTTCCAGCAACAGAAGATCACATCGGCCAGGGAGATCGAATTGGAGCTGTGGGTTGAAGGATCGAATTGGCTGCTCGAGGCATCATATCGGAGAGCGATTCGGAGGCCGGGCCGATCTCAGTGAGTGGGTGTCTGAACAGCCGGACAGAGGGGCCCGTCACATAACTTATCACATTTTTTTTTCAAAAATCAGCATTAAATATCAGATATTAGCACATGGTTATGCTCAGAGTGAGATGATAATTGCTAAATGGTGGGGGGGGGGAATGTTGGTGAGTTCCCACACTTATTTTTTAGGACTTGACCCAAGCCATCTGGGTGACGCCTGTGTGCGTGTCTCCTCTCCACACAGCAATAGCTGCAAAACGGCACTGGAGGGATGAGGGAGAAGGACGGACTTTAATAAGATAAAGTGGACAGGGTGTGTAGAGTGTCCCTTTAAATTCTCAAAGGCAAATCACTAACCCTGAGTGTATTTAAGAAGCATTGCGTATTCAGAGCAAGGCATGACAGGAATGCTGATGTGGCAGTTGTGTGTTGGATAGATTATTTGACCAAGGTAAACAGTGTGTGACTACAGTGTGACAAAACCCTGATATCATCTCCAATAACCTCAGACTAAGGTAAAGTACACAAAATCTGACTTCTAAAACTCATAAAGGCTAAACTTTTATATTATATATATATATATATTGCTAACCTGCACATGGTGCAAAAACTCTGCTGTAAAGTGAGGGTCAGTAAGCATGTAGCCCAGAAAAATGTTGGTTCCTGCCAGGTCTAGGACAAGCTTTCTTCATTAACTTAGCTTTATGATATGAAAGCATAAAACTTCTATGTACTTGAAGTATATTGATTCTCAGTATGCAGTGCTGCTCTCGCAGTTCCTCTGCTCATATCACGTGTTTTCCTTGTCCTCCTTATGACTCCAGGTTTTTTCTCTTGCTCCTTCAGTGATTATTGTTACTGCTGCTCCAGCTCCTCTGTCAGTTCTACTGCCCTCTCCTCCTGCCTGCTGCTTCCATGAGCTTTATGTGCATCTCCCCATGTACTGCGCTACTTTACCTCCTTAAATCTCCCAACATATGGCTCCATTTAAATAGATCGGTTGGTATTTAGGGAAAAATTATTGGCTAGATTTTACTGATATTCGTTTCGAAATATTAGCTGATACAAATGAATGAATTCAGTCACAAGCAATACCTGAAAATTTTATTAATTTATCTATAAAGGATTTTATCAGGAAGGACACATTGAGATTTCTCTCGTTTTCAAGTATGTCCTGGGTTCAAGAACATTGAAAAATGCCCTCTTATAAAAAATAAAAAAAATCAGGCCAACAATAGGCCCCCCAAAATATATATGCTGCCTGAAATTGACTGGGGATACTGGAAGAGAATGACTGGGGGTACTTGGAGAGAGAAAGAGTGAATGGGGGTACTGGAAGAGTGTCTGGGGGTACTTGAAGAGAGAGAGTGACTGGGGGTACTGGGAGAGAGTGACTGGGGGTACTGGGAGAGAGTGACTGGGGGTACTAGGAGAGAGCGACTGGGGGTACTTTGGATGAGAGAGAGTGACTGGGGTACTGGGAGAGAATGACTTGGGGTACTGGAAGAGAATGACTTGGGGTACTGGAAGAGAATGACTGGGGGTACCGGAAGAGAATGACTGGGGGTACCGGAAGAGAATGACTGGGGGTACTGGAAGAGAATGACTGGGGGTACTTGGAGAGAGAAAGAGTGACTGGGGGTACTGGGAGAGTGTCTGGGGGTACTTGAAGAGAGAGAGTGACTGGGGGTACTGGGAGAGAGTGACTGGGTACTTGAAGAGAGAGTGACTGGGGTACTGGGAGAGAGTGACTGGGGGTACTGGGAGAGAGCAACTGGGGGTACTGGGAGAGGGTGACTGGGGGTACTGGGAGAGTGTGACTGGGGGTACTGGGAGAGTGGGTATAGTGTGAGAGTGGAATGCTAGGGTATACTGGGACAGTGTGACTGGTAGCAGTGACGTAGCGTGGGGGGCATGTGTGTTTCATTTTTTTTATTATATCAGTATTTTGTTAATATACAGTGCATGTGCTTGTAGGGTAAGGGGGTCAATACTCTACTGGTAGAAGGGAATCAGGGTATGTTACCGTGTCCACAGGTTGGGGGGGCGCACAATTCTTGCCTTGCCCTGGGCGCTGACAACCCACGCTATGCCACTGCATAGGACTCCATTGAAGCAGACGCCAGCAGTCACAAGGCGAGATCTGGCTGGTCAGCGTAGTGATACGCAGGGGGAGACTGGGGGGACTTTTTCCCCAGTCTTTCCCTGCTCCCGCCGGCCTGAGGAGGCGGACAGAACCGCGGTCCTCGCCGTGGGACAGGAGGTGAGTATATCAAATTTTTTGGGGGGTTTCTGGATGGTGCTAATGGTTTCTGCAGAAGCGGAATCCGTTAGCACCAACTCCTGGCTCTGGTTAACATTTTTTAACCGCAGCCGGAATTTAATCAGCGTTAGGACTTTGTAATCCTAACGCTGATTAACACTTTGCGCTCCCCATGTTAAGCATAGGGAGCGCAAAGTACAGTAACCTCGCGCAGAAAAGCGCAAGATACTAAACGCTAACGGTTTACTTAACCCGTTAGCGTTTGGATTTAAATATGCGGTAAATACTTGGGCTAACGTTAACGCTCACGCAGGTGAGCGCTAATGTTAGCGCAAAGTATGTAATTTGGCCCAGAGTGATTCTCCCAAAGAGCCATTTATCAACTCTTTTCGCCATTTAATATATTTTCGAAAATCAGCTTACTGATAAATTAGAATTAAATCGCTAAATTTTCATTAGGAGGCATAGGTCCAAGTGAAATAATACGTCCATTCGTTCGAACGCACTTTTTCACGGACAAAGCGAAAAATGCGTTCGTCTGACCCTAGCCTTACCCGCGTGAAGCTTCAGACTTGCAGATTATCCGGGTAAAGTGCGAATTTTTCAGCTCTTCCAGACTGTTACCCAAGGGCAGTTGGTTAGTCCTAAAATTACTCGGGTAAAGTCTGAGATTTTCATATTTTTGCAGCTTTACCCAGCTGTTTTGGGTAATGTCAGGAACTACCCAGGTAATCCTAGGATTAACCGCACTTCGGGTTTTACCATAACATATATATATATATTTGGGTTGTATAATAAAACGTGACTTCAAATCGCGTTTAAACAGGATTAGCAAAACCAGTAAAAATGAGCTCTGCGCACAGGGGCGAAATGGCTCAGCAATTAAGGGGTTAAATTCTATTTTTCCCCCTGAGCATGCCATCCTCTATGGTAGGCGCCTGCATACTTTGCCTAATGATAAATCCGGCCCTGTGGGGGTCACTCCTTCTCAAATGGGGACACTTGGGAGGTATGCCAGTCTATATGCCATGATTCCTCGCCATGCCTCCACCTTTAAGATTTTATTTGCTCCTAGATACCAATCCATTACCATAGTCCACCCAGCAGGCAATCCACATGCCCCTCACTGACACCCCCTCCCAGCATAGGGGTCTGTGTGGACTTTTAAGATTAGTTTATATACACATCCTATTTCCAGTCTCTCTCTCCAAGCACTGCTCCTGGCAAAGCCCTCACTTAACATGGCGCCCCATGGCATCGTAAGGGCTTCAGACTAGGCGTAAGAGATCTGCCCTCCCCTAGGCGGGCCAGCAAGGAGCCACGCCCACCTGCACGCGTGGATTCTGTGTTCGGGGCCGCCTTGCCCTTAGCAGCTGGAGGAGGAGGAGGAGCAGGAGGGGGCGGCGCGCACGGGAGCTAGGTAGGCACCAGGCCCCATTACAGCAATGGCGGAGCCTGCACCCCCACTGCGGATGTGTACACTGCAACCCTCATGAGCACACAGGTAGCCGCAGGATAGGAGGCAGCCTGAGCTCTGCCTCACACATGGCTGCCCCCTGTTCCCTCATTCATAATCTGGGGGATCAGCCATAAGGCTGTGCGCTCATCACAGGTGTGCAAGGGGCTGTGTGGCTGCAAAATGAGCCAGTCACTGCAGCGGGCCTATAGACGGACACCATGCCCCTCATGCTAGGACAGGATGTGCTGGGGCTGAGCATGATGGGTAATGCAGTCCAGAAGCATGTGAGAGGCAAAAGTAAGGAATTGCGGTTTAAAAAAACATTTCAGATGCAATGAAGCACCAGCTTTATATGAGACCATTACCGATTCCACAGACAAGGGAAAATCTGACCTTACTGCACCTTTTTAGGGTTAACATTTGTGTATTTATTCGTAAATTTGTATAATTACAGCGTGTGCACACTGTATATATGAACCAGATACAGCGTGTGCATACTGTGTGTATATATATATAAACCAGATACAGCGTGCGCACACTGTGTGTATATGAACCAGATACAGCGTGCGCACACTGTGTGTATATGAACCAGATACAGCGTGCGCACACTGTGTGTATATGAACCAGATACAGCGTGCGCACACTGTGTGTATATGAACCAGATACAGCGTGTGCACACTGTGTATATATATATATATATAAACCAGATACAGCGTGCGCACACTGTGTGTATATGAACCAGATACAGCGTGCGCACACTATGTGTATATGAACCAGATACAGCGTGTGCACACTGCACTGTATATATAAACCAGATACAGCGTGCGCACACTGTATATATAAGGCTAGGGTCAGACTAACGCATTTTTCACGTTGTCCGTGAAAATGTGCGTTCGAAGAATGGACGTATTTTTTCACGGAATACGCAATAGCGGTCATACGATGCGCAGTTTCATCCGTGATTTTGTACGGATCATCAATAAAACACTTCTTGCATCTGGACGTTATGTTGGCCGGACATTAGCAGCGTCTGATGTCTCCAATTCACGCACACACGCCGCTAGCGGACGCAGCGCACTCTGTACGTCAGTACTAGTGGTTTAACGTTCTCGAAAAAATGCGTTCATTTTCCACTTGCGTTGCGCAGCCGGACTTTTGTGCGACCGTACTTCGTATATTGGCCGTCATTGCCCGGCATCTGCTGCTAGCACGGCCGTGATTAAGTGCGCCAGAACGCGCGTTCGCACTGCCTCAGTCTGACCCTAGCCTTAACCAGATACAGCGTGCGCACACTGTATATATAAGGCTAGGGTCAGACTAACGCATTTTTCACGTTGTCCGTGAAAATGTGCGTTCGAAGAATGGACGTATTTTTTCACGGAATACGCAATAGCGGTCATACGATGCGCAGTTTCATCCGTGATTTTGTACGGATCATCAATAAAACACTTCTTGCATCTGGACGTTATGTTGGCCGGACATTAGCAGCGTCTGATGTCTCCAATTCACGCACACACGCGCTAGCGGACGCAGCGCACTCTGTACGTCAGTACTAGTGGTTTAACGTTCTCGAAAAAATGCGTTCATTTTCCACTTGCGTTGCGCAGCCGGACTTTTGTGCGACCGTACTTCGTATATTGGCCGTCATTGCCCGGCATCTGCTGCTAGCACGGCCGTGATTAAGTGCGCCAGAACGCGCGTTCGCACTGCCTCAGTCTGACCCTAGCCTTAACCAGATACAGCGTGCGCACACTGTATATATAAACCAGATACAGCGTGCGCACACTGTGTATATATAACCAGATACAGCGTGTGCACATATATAAACCAGATACAGCGTGTGCACATATATAAACCAGATACAGCGTGTGCACATATATAAACCAGATACAGCGTGCGCACACTGTGTATATATAAACCAGATACAGCGTGTGCACATATATAAACCAGATACAGCGTGTGCACAGTGTGCGTATATATAAACCAGGTACAGTGTGTGCAGTGTGCGTATATATAAACCAGATACAGCGTGTGCAGTGTGTGTATATATAAACCAGATACAGTGTGCGTATATATAAACCAGATACAGTGTGCGTATATATAAACCAGATACAGCGTGTGCAGTGTGTGTATATATAAACCAGATACAGTGTGCGTATATATAAACCAGATACAGTGTGCGTATATATAATCCAGATACAGTGTGCGTATATATAAACCAGATACAGCGTGTGCACAGTATGCGTATATATAAACCAGATACAGTGTGCGTATATATAAACCAGATACAGCGTGTGCAGTGTGCGTATATATAAACCAGATATAGTGTGTACACACTGTGCGTATATATAAACCAGATATAGTGTGTACACACTGTGTGTATATATAAACCAGATATAGCGTGTGCACACTGAATATTTTACGGATACATGCAGTGTGTACACAAACACTTATTACACGTACATAAAATCATGTACACACTGTATATAGATCTATATTACAGATACATGCAGTGTGTATATATTAACATACAGCACGTACACACCCTACGTGTGTGTGTGTGTGTATATATATATATATATTACACATGCATACAGTGCGCACACACCCTGTGTGTGTATATATTACACATGCATACAGTGCGCACACACCCTGTGTGTGTGTATATATTACACATGCATACAGTGCGCACACATCCTGTGTGTGTGTATATATTACACATGCATACAGTGCGCACACACCCAGTGTAATAAATATGCACAGAAATTGTCCCATAGAGAATCCATGATTTGTCTATTCAGTGAACGCCAAATTGTGGTGAAATTACCTGATTTTAGTGATTTCAATTCGACAGGCAAATCTAATAATAGGTTTTATTGTAATATCTTTTTTTTAAATTTTTGTTTTAAAGACAATTTTATTATTTTTAACAAAAACCTGTTATTTTTTTTAAGACTTTTTTTTTTTTTTAAATTAATATTTTACATTATTCTTATCAGTCCTTTTTTTGTTATTTAGTTAAATATTTTTCCTAAATTTTTATTGATTTTAACCTCTTGTTCAGGGGAATAGGTGACTCCTTCGGTGGAACTCCATTTCCCTGCTTTATGAATAGACCCCTGAGTCTTTATCAAGCCTGTTAAAGACTCGCTAAATGTTGCTGGGTCCCGTTGGGTGGAATAAAATTTCTCCTTCTTTTGCCTTGGTGTCACGTGATCATTATAGTTTTCTGAATGCCGTGTTTGTTTTTTTGCTGTTCTATGAAATCTTGACAATTTGTAGCTGCTTGATGTAAACAAAGTACATGGAGAATTTGGGCCGGGGTCACACGAGCGGTTTTAAGAGCGAAAGGAACGTCCGTGAGTGTGGATGTTCCTTCCACTCTGACGCCCGTCTGGCCACGTCGTTGAGTGCAGTTAGTGCGCTCAGCGCTGCAAGGCTTGATCCTCCTATGGAGGATTGCGGGTTGCAGCCTTTGACAGGAAGGCTTTCAGAACGTCTGCAGTAAGGTTAGACCGATATATCGGTTTAGCCGATTATCGGCGCCGATATTCAGAAAATTACTGATATCGGCATTTTATTTGCCGTTTATTGCCGATATTTGGACAAGTTTGCTCACTGCAGCTGCGACACGCAAGATCCCACAGAACTGTGCGAATCTGGGTCTTCTCCCACATCAGGCTGTAAGCCCTCACTGCAGAATGACCCCTGCTCACTGACCGTATTGTGCATGAGCGTGATGGCAACAGAAATGGGGCTTCCATCCCATCTGGCAGGGAATTCCCTATACAGGAGATGCAGGGTCTATTTCCTACGGCAGGGTCCAGCAAACTAGGACCTCCAGATGTTTTGGAACTACATTTCTCATGAGGCTCCAAGAACCTAATGAGAAGATGAGCATCATAGCAGATGTAATTCCAAAACATGGGGCAATATTACAAAGTGACTGCTTAACCAGAGCTGTAATCTAACTTTGTAATATAACCCTTGGAGGGCCAAGGTTGCTGGACCCCTTACATACAGGATCATATGAGGGATCTTTAAGAAAGCCAAAGACACGGTCTGATTGTTTGTAAAAAAATAAAAGATTAAATAAAATAAAAATTCTTATTAAATTGAATAAATGAAGTGGACGTGGTGCAATGTTTACATGTTAAACACATTGGGCTATATTACAATCTTTGTGCAAAAACGCTCACCAAAGCGTGAAGTTTTGCACCAAGCGTTAAACGTTTGCGTGCGCAAATCAAAGCTGGAATTACAATCCTCACGCATTTTGGATCCAATCAATAACACGCGTAAACCGGATGCGCCCAAATGCTCACGCAGTACCGTTGCGCGCAGAAATTAGTGTGCTTACTGTCATTTTTTTTTCCACGCAATTCAGCCAATCAGAATTAAGAACCACAACCACAAGTCAATCTGAGCATATATGCTGCAGCAATAATACATGCACGCACAACTTCTCCATTTTATTGGTTTGGGTATGAGTGGAATGTGTAACTATACTTTGCTGCATTTTTAAATTTTTTTTTTTGGGCTGGTTTATTTGATTTCGGCCAGGACGTTCAGATTTGCCGTTACCACCAGCTTTTAGGAGTTGCTAAAATTATACGCGCAAACGCTGTGCGTTACAAACTGCGCATAGATTGTAATACCATCCGCGTACCAACGCATTTGCGCTCACAATGTTAAGTATAGATCGCGCAACGTACAGTAAGCTCACACAGGGTTCGCAGGTTCAAACGCGGTAGACGATTACGTGCGTTTGTTGCGCTGACTGTAATATGGCATTCGGCGTAAAGGGTTTTGCCCCTCGCTTTAAATGTTTTTTTGCACCGGTGGTAACGTTTGCACGAAGATTGTTTAGGCCATTGAGTTCATGGCATAGTCAGATTTGTGCTGTTTTTTTTTCAGAACTTTAAATTTACAGAATATCGGCACCAAATATCGGCTATTGGCCAGAAAAGCTGCCGATAATCTGTATCGGTATCGGCCATGAAAAAATGATATCGGTCTATCCCTAGTCTGCAGCACGCAATTTGTGATATGATGCCTGATTCAGGGGGTCCTGTTCCCAAGGGAACTTACAATCTACGAGATGTACAAGTATTTTCTGAGGTAGGCGCATCCATATCGTTGGGTGTCTTGCCCAAGGACACTCGCTGGTGGCGTCTTCTGAGTGGGATCGAGTCCGCTTTTCATGGTTGTAGAGCAGTGACCTGGTGGTTAGGTTGAACCCTCTTCTCGTAAAGTCGAGATTTGCTTCTCCACAGTTGTATTGGAGGGATGTGCTGAACGGGATTTGACTTGCTTCTCCATGGTCGAAGGGTGGAGACGTTACCACTGGGCTCCACAGCCGATATTGTGTGGTAGGCAAGTATGTACCGGTAGGCATCTTGCCAAGGCCACTTACTGGAGAGGTGCTCCGGCAGGGTTTTATTCATTTTTTTTCTTCAGATGTTTCACTTTCCCTAACCATGACTGACGATTCAGAAAGCCACGGTGGGTCGTGAATAGCCCTGTAGTTGTATAGGGCCCGATCAGAGGAACAGCAGTGCTCAACTTTGGTCCTCCAGAGGTATTGGATCTACATCTTCCATGATACTGCTCAAAACATGATACTCATTAGGTCGACTGAGCCTTTTTGGGAAATGTAGTTTGTAGGGACTTATCTCTGCACGTGACTACAACATGTCGAGATTTATATTCAATAAGAAACTTATACGAGACACAAATATCAATCGTTTATATTTCCTAGAAATTCTCCTAAATTCTTTTGTCTGTGTTTTGCTTTGAAGAATACACTAATCGGATAAAAATATATATATTTATTACGTATAAAAAAAAGTTTAAAATCTCATATCATAAACGAAGATTTATAAACCACAATCCATCCACCAGCACATAGACAACTAGCTTCACAATATATGTATCACCTGTTAGTAACTGCATATATGATTAATATAATTTATCTTCTCAGTAACTATACACAAATGGTTAATAAACATTTCTGCTTAATGAAAACAATTAACATCTATTTCCCAGCAAACCAATGTTTAACAAGCTAGATCTTGTAGAGATATATGTATCTCTCTATGCTACTTGGATCAACAAAAGATGAGCTATCACTGATTCTATTTTTAGAATAAGTAATAAAAACTTATTTAGTGAATCTTCCCCTAATATTGAGAATTAAGCTTCTAATCTTCTGCTTTTTATATTGTAGTTAGAAATTAATAAGCAAGGAATTATATATCACAGTAATTTCCAAATTCAATATATATATATATATATATCGGTATATCTTGGCAACAGTTTCTTTAGGATAAATCCTTATATCCAATTCTTCTTCATATCTCTATCTGCGGATATAGAAATATTTTGAAGACTTTAGATCTATCTGTTGCAAGAAATACTCCAAGTATATATAATTTTTCTTAATAAAAATAGCTTTCATACATTACCTCTCCAATCAGGATTCAATGAATTATAGCCTTTGAATATTCTTTATGTAATATTGTTTTTGGAATATGTGAAAATTATCAATATCAGATAATCAATGCATGTGAGTTAGAGATTTGGTGTGAAATCTTGAGTGCATTGTGTCCTGGGATGATCTCCTAGCGATGGTCTGCCTGCGTGAATGCATTATGTCCTGGAATAATCTGACTGCATCGTCGTGTCCTGGAAGTCTGAATGCCTTGTTGTGTAAGTCTGAATGCCTTGTAACGAACAGTGCGGCTCCAATTATAGTCAATTTGACGTCACGGACAATCTAGTCTCTATATTAAATATAATATTTACTATCCTCAAGAGGGCAGTGTTGCACTTCAGATTAATTCCACCATTTAATTTTTATATCTCTTATCTCAGGTCAAGAGGTCAATCTGACTTACAAAGACCCTCTATTTTCACTTTGAGTCTGTCCTGTCCAAATTAGATTTATATTTTCACTCCTCTCAAAGTTTTTACTAGGTCTCTTTATCAGTTGAATTCCTTTCTCTGTTAAAATCACAGAATCTCTTCTTCAGTAATTATACTATTTACCAATTCTATACTCTACAATATTTATTGGAGCATCTATTTTCTACTGTAAAATATACCTTTGATTTATAAGAATATATTTCATGAATATAAACATACATTACAAAAATTTTAACTTTTTTATTCCTATACCCAAAGAGAAAATCTCTTTGTTTTGAAGACTTAAGACAAACCAATAAATTTAATTATGACAGCACTTAGCTTCAGCATTATATCACACAAAGACATTTTAAGGTTCCCTCATGTCTGGCATTTATAGAAACAAAAACATTCTTAAAATTTCACCTAGCTGTGAACTATTTAATAAAAAATCTCTGTTCATTTCTAAAAGTAGGGAAAATTGAAAAAGAAAAGACTTTCTATTTAAAACAAAATGGCTACAGGCATCCATTTTAATTTTTCCTCTGTAATATATCCGACAAGTTCCAAAACACCTGGAGGGTCAAGGTTGAGCACTCTTGTTATGCAGGATTTCGAGTTGACCAATGCTTTACAGGTATGGTCTGAATCTTGCAGCCATCCTGCCGATCTGGAGCAGAACCTGCTGTATGTCCGTGGGTGGTTGTGTTCATTTCAGTACGACAGGTGCAGAACTACCTGTTGCCCATCCCATCTTTTACGAGTTTTCAGTAATCCACAATATTAAGAGTGCACAGATGGTGCAGACGGTTGACTTGTTGGATTTGATGGGGCGAATGCATTTCCAGCGCGTTTTGACTGGTATTGATTTCTTGTACAGTGTCTGAATTATCCATTATGTTTCTGCAGTACACACAAAGGAAGCAGGTTTCTTGGAGGAAATTGAAAGAACATTCTTGCTAAAGTGTTGCCCACAACACTCCCCTATCCCAACCGTATGACTTTACGTTGTGGAGCGATGAGTACCGATCAATGTTGAACATGGGTTTTTCAGAAGACGCGTCACTTTCCGGCTTCTTTTATTTCTTCTATAACCGATCTTTGAACGTTAACTTTTAGAAACAGTCAGACAAGGGTCCAATAAACCTTCATGAGATCAAGTCAGAGAAAACCATCTCTCAACGTTTTCTGTTCCGCAATACGCAACACTTACAAGTCTGTTGAAGCTAAAATGTTTCTGTTCCTTTTCTGTTTTGGTTCAGTCATTCTAGCACTTGACAGATTTAGGATACTAATAACCCGCCCATTAACTCCCCACATATTTACCTTGTGATGTCGTTTAAATTGATTGCCACATCTGTATTTACTATTCATGTCCCTCGTGTTATTCCTTTTTTTTTCTGTATATATATGTATGTATGTATATATATATATAAAATCACGAGTATAGCAGTCTGTAGTGATACCTTTTTTTATTGGACTAACGTTACATTTAAAGTAGAAGCTTTCGAGAGGATTCCTCCCTTCCTCAGGTATAGAAGCTTCTATACCTGACGAAGGGAGGAATCCTCTCGAAAGCTTGTACTTTAAATGTAACATTAGTCCAATAAAAAAGGTATCCCTACAGACTGCTATACTCGTGGTTTTGGCATCTGGACTAACACGGCCGACCTAAAATATATATATATATATCTTCAAGTGTAGGACGCACTCCAGGACTTAGGTAACGTGGTAAAAAAAACGATGATTTATTAAATATGCATTAAAATTTGTGCCCAATGGCACCAGCCGACGTTTCGGCCCTCACAGGGGCCTTTTTCAAGGTAATGCCACTGGTTATATATATATATAATATATATATATTTTCAGCACTTTTTTATGTTTCAAGCCTTGCAAATTTCATTAACTTCTGCAATAAGATGTAAAAAGATCTTTTCTTGAAATTAATCACTAGAAATTGATTTATTTATAAAGTATTTTACCAGGAAGGATACATTGAGATTTCTCTCGTTTTCAAGTATGTCCTGGGTTCAACAACATTAAATTGTTACAGTTGTTACCGAAATACAAAGTAATAAAATGCAAGATATTAAAAACAAAACACAAATATACAGATTAACAGAAAATAACTATAATCACTATGTTACATGTTTACAGGTGCATTCTGTATATAGTCATTATGTTACATGTTTACAGGTGCATTCTGTATTGAGGTATGTTAATAGAGATCTCTTAAGTGACTTTAGGCTGGGGGAAGATTTGATGGCGTCTGGGAGGTTATTCCATAATTGTGGTGCTCTGTAGGAAAATGAGGATCGAGCCACTTTCTTTTTGTATTGTGGTATTGCAAGTAAGGTGCAGGTCCTGGATCGGAGCTTATAGGATGAGGGAATTGCTGGAGAAAGCAGTCTATTCAGGTAGGGTGGCAGCTTCCCAGAAAAGCTCTTAAACACCAGGTTGGAAAGGTGAAGAGTGCATCACGGCCAGTTCAGCTCTTTTAACATGTCACAATGGTGTCTAACCACATACCTAGATATTTGAGAGAAGTGACTGTGGTCAGCGTGCCATTTGATTTTGTCCTGACACATAGATGGGGATTTTGCAATTTACGTAGTTTAGGTTTTGTTCCAAAGAGCATTGTAACAGTTTTGTCTGTATTTAGAAAAAGTTTGTTGTTTTTGATACACTTTTCTACCTCTGTGAATTGTTCTTGCAGCACGGCCTCCAGCTGCGGGAGATTTGGTTTGCTGGTAAAGATTAGTGTCGTCTGCGTACATGTGTACAGTTGAGGCTTTGCAGACGTTGGGCAGATCATTTATGAATATTGTGAATAGCAGGGGGCCGAGTATCGAGCATTGGGGTACACTGCAAGTGACTGAGAGGGGGAGGGAGGAGCTGTCAGAAATGGACACATATTGCGGCCGATCAGACACCTATGATTGAAACCAGGTTAGCGTGCGATCACCAATACCAGAGTTTTTAAGTTTTTGTAATAGGATGCCATGGTCTACTGTGTCAAAGGCCTTGGCAAAATGAAAGAAGATGGCTCCAGTTAAGTTTCCTTGTTCCATTCCAGCCTGGAAATCCACAGCGATGTCTTGTATGTGGGTATCAGAATCCAGTGCTTTTTATTTTTTATTATTATTTACAGTGTTCCTATCACGCTCAGCTACGTTTGCCAGATCAACCGTGTTTTCCAGGTATGATGTAATTTATTCATGCCGATGAGCAGTGCATGAAAAATGCAACCCCACAGCATGTAGAATCCATGTACTGCAGGTAAGAAATCAAAAAGGAATCCCAGTTGACCTGCCTTGATTTCCTGAAGAATATGAATTCTACATGTTGCAGGGCAGCACATTTTGCTGATCTTCTCTCTACATGAAATGGTAAGGAAAACATGGCCGATCTGGCAGCCCTAAGCCCTATGCTCAACACACGTTGGGCTCATTTGACCTGGAAATCACTCCCTATATGTATGTGTTAATGTTTTTTGCTAACTTGTATGAAATTTTGGATTATTCCCTGTTGATTTTGCTGTCACTTGTTTAAAATGGCACGCCGCCAGAGAAAGTGACTGCGGTGAGCTCTAGAGCTGTCCAAGAGGACAGCCCTGCGCTCACTCCATGAAGAAGGTACTGGCCCTCCAGACTTAAAAATCAAAGCAACTTTTATTGGAATGGCCTCTTAGTGCACTCGTCTGACCCTGGCCTATGTGCACCTGTACTGACGTGCCTTCCAGCGTCTGTCGCAGTGGTGTGACGCTTCGACGGGGCCAGCCACGTGCTGTAGCGTGCTCACAAATTGCATGCGCTACAGCGGCTGTTCTGCGGCCGTTCTGAAAGCCTCCCCGTCAAAGCGCTACGACACGCGTTCGGGGCTGCAAAACATAATCCTCCATAGGGGGATCGAGCCTTGCAGCGCTGAGTGCACTTACTGTGCTCAGCGAGGTGACCAGACGGGCGTTAGAGTGGAAGAAAAGTCTCCTTCCACTCTGTAAAACACTCGTGTCTGAGCCTTGTGTGAGACAATGTTTCGACTCTCGGCAAGTCTTCACAAACACTTGCTGAGAGTCGAAACGTGTTCAGGCTGTAGGATGACATTCCCATTAAAGTTGCCTTGATTGAGACGTCCGGCGTGCTCGTACCTTCTTCTTGGATGACTATTTGGAGATTGGCCTTCCCGGTATGTGTTGGAATCTAGAATGAGGACATCTTGGGATTTTTTCCCACTTACGTACGAATATATATGACTTCACTCACTCTAGACTGCTGATGGGCTGACATCACGTCGACATCACCGCTGAGGGCCCTGTGTATATTGTGCAAATCCCACCTCTGGTTACAAGCTCCTTTACAGTGAGCCAGAATAATGGTTGAGTGTGTTTGTTTGGGTGTTCCTAAATCTTTGTGAGACTGAAGCGATCTACATCTGATGACTGGGGCTCACGATGAGCACTGGACACCATACACTGATTAAAATGTGCACCACAATCACCATTTTGACAGCTGACCTAGATTGTAGTGTTTTTTGAAAGCAAGTACTGTAACTGGTACCATTTGTTCACAAAGAAAGTTCTTTAAAGAGCGCCAATGTTTGTCAACGTTGCACCAGCGATGAATGATGTACTAAAGGGAAATCCAAACCGTGTCAGGAGAAGCTTTGCTGTGCAGGTTCTCCTGTTGCTATTGTGATTCCTCTTTTGTGAAAAGCCGCACTTTGTCATAATTGCAGCAAGTTATTTGTGCAGTGTTTGCTTCATTTGAAAACACCGGTGCTTTCTGAATAACCCCCCTAGTTCCTGGTCATATGTCCAGCACAATGTGTAACCAGGTTCCTGACAGCCATTTAAATACACTAAGGGGAACCTGTGCGTGACTTTACATCAGTGTCTCCCAAACCAGCCCCCAGGATCGCTACCAGGCCAGGTTTGCAGATATCTGAAGCACAGCACAGGTGATATGATTTGCTGCTCAGTGATTGCAGGATTCAGTCTGCATTTCTACAAGGTGATCCTTAAAACCTGGCCTGTTAGGGGGTCCTGAGGAATGGTTGGGAAACAGTGCCTTAAATTTCGTTTTGCGCTGCACTGCTCTAGCATGCAGCCAGTGACATGGGTTGATTTATGGTTGTGATACCTTCAGAGTGACCCAACCTTACTATCAAAATCCCAAGTAAAAGGAGTACTTACAGAAGCAGTTTAGATCTGTCTCGGCAGATTTTCTGTATTTTATTACACTGGTTCTTTCCACCGTCAGCAAAAAAGAGATGTAGTGTTTGAGCATCTGACTCCCTTATTAATGACCCTAAAAACCCCATTACAGTCAGATATGATCATCAGAAAATCCAATCTCAGCACTCACACTTGTTTGAAGAATACAGTGGACAATGAAATGTCCTACAGAAACATATACTCTGTATTTAAACGCCTTCAGTTGATTTGCTGTTGTTGCTGATAGGAAGGTTCATGTATTTTTTTTCCCTTTCCGGGAATGTTTTATTTGACTTTTGTATATTGTGTTTGGTTGGTGCCAGGTCTTTCGTGATGTACCTGTATATGAAACAGATTTTTTATTTTTTTTGTGATTTGGAAGTAAATACAATAGTTTACTTCTCTATATAGTAACACGGATGAATTGTTTTAGATTCCGTAGGGGTCGTCACATTGTATTTTATGAATGTTTATGTGTACCCATGGAAATGCAGGTGTTATGCTTAAACAAAGCCATATATGAAGAAGTGTATTAAGTGTCAGAAGTGGATTAAGAATCTAAAGCACTTGCGTTTTTGCAATCAAACACACACGATGATATTTAGATTCAAGCTGTATTTCTTTACCATAGATGGGCTGTGTGTACCAAGCGCTCGGTTATAGGCAGCCTAGGCTGAAAAGCCAGGGCACTCCGTCCTTTGCAAGAAATTTTATCAGGGAAACTATGGATCCAATTTTATTATGGATTCGGAGCCTACTACGGCCTTAATTTTTAATTCCTGTGGATAAGCTTTTCCGAAGGATTACAATCCGTTAGAAGATCTTCAAATGATTTATCTACAATAATTCCGATAGGGTTTAATGCTGAAACTTCTGCAAATAAATACTTTAAAATTATAAATCGAGGCTTAGGTTTGTGCAAAGGTCAGTTTTTTTGGATCAAATTATTTTTATTGTAAGCTACTCATCATACACTAATGACTCTAGATCAGGAAATGGCAACCTCAGCCCCCCCCCCAGATGTTTTGGAACTACAACTCCCATAATGCTCAGCCATTCATTTGATTGAGCATCATGGGAGATGTAGTTCCAAAACATCTGGACGGCCAAGGTTGCTGACTCCTACCTTAGATTGCAAGCTCCTGTGATCAGGACCCTCTTTATTCTGGTTCCTACATTTGTTTATTATTTGTTATTTTAACCCCTTAACGCCGCAGGACGTACAATTATGTCCTGCATTAGGCGGGCTTTAATAACGCCGCAGGACGTAATTGTACGTCCTCGGCGTTTACAGCCCCCCTCCGGCAATACTCGCCTCCTCCGGTCGCTCCCACGCTGCTCTGACTCCCGCGGAGTCAGATCAGCGTGAATCCCTCCTCCGGCGCACTGACGTCATCGCGCCGGTGGCGCGATGACGTCAGTTTCAGGCGTCGTCGTCCCGCCGGCGCAGGGGAAGTCCCTGAAGGGGAGGGGGGATCCTTTGGATCCCTCTATCGTCCCATCGCTGGGGACCAGGCGGCTGTGGCCAGCATCGCTGGAAGGGTCACAGCCTGACCTTTCCAGCGATGTAGCGGGTTAACCCCTTAGTAAGGGGTTAACCCCCTAGCAAGACCGTGGCCTTTTTTCCACCTTTGGGTCCCCCCCCCGCGTCAACTGACTCATCGCTCCATGCGCGATGATGTCAGTTAACCGGGGAACCCCCTAGCTGCAAAGGGATTTCCCTAGGAAATCCCATAGAGGAGATAAAGGGGTTCAAAGAGCCGCCTATCTCCTGATCGGTGGCAGCTAGGGGGTCATGTCTGATATTGCTGGAAAGGCCAGAGCATGGCCTTTCCAGTGATATCAAACATGACCATGTTAAAAGTAAAATAAGAGTTAAAAAAATGTAAAAATAAAAATATTTTTTTTATTAATTAATTTTTTTATTATTTTTATTTTTTTAATGCAGCACTATTGCTCACATTTCAATTATAATGTGAACAATGATGCTTCACTAATGATTTTTTTTTGGGGGGGGGGTGGTTTAGCTAAAATCATGCAATTTCTCCCCAAAAAAAAATGGGTTCCCCGTTCTAATTTTTTTAACAAATCTACCCCATAGCATATGACTGCAAAAGGCTCGGATAATAAATTTCAAAAAAAAAAAAACACTTTACACACTGTGGATGATTGAAATTTTATTGAAAATTCACATTTTTTTATTTTTTTTTTACATTTTTTGTTATAGCATTTTGGCAGGGCATGACATATACATATAATAATGATATATTATTAATCTTCCGAGTCTGCCGGAAAGAACGATATATAATTTGTCTGGGTGGGATAATAATACATGACTTAAAACTGCGTTTAAAAACGGTCAAAATGAGCTCAGCAAACTTCTACTTCCGAAACAGCGCCGAAGTTGTAAAATTACTCCCGTCCTTAAGGGGTTAATTCTCCAGTTCTTTATTGTAAAGCGCTGCGGACACTGTTGGCGTTCTA
Organism: Leptobrachium leishanense; assembly: GCA_009667805.1. NCBI lineage: Eukaryota > Metazoa > Chordata > Amphibia > Anura > Megophryidae > Leptobrachium > Leptobrachium leishanense. The sequence continues at coordinate 59,955,368 of CM019067.1, forward strand.
TAAATGATAAGAGTAATAATAATATTCATACATACTAACTATATTAACATATGAGCTTATAATCTTTCTCACTTTCTCAAATTTTGGAACCAAACAAAGTATATATAATAAATTTGGAAGTGTCAAATTGACGCATTCCCTTCTTATATAATTATTTAAATTAATATCGCCAAAAACCCTATAAATCAACACATCCTTATATTAAGTGTCTGGGGACACTCTATACAATCTATAATTAGTGCCAACTTGCTCCTAGCACTGTACAAAACTAACATGAGTCGTAAAAAAAAAAACCCAGGCTAAATGCACTCCAAAGGGGACCTGAGGACAGATTTGGGAAACACTGGTCTATAGGGTTAAGTTAAGTTAGCAGTGACTTTGTAATATTGCCCCACATGTTTTGGATTTACATCTGCCATGATGCTCAGCTTCTCATTTAAGTTTTTGGACTCTCATGGGAAATGCAGTTCCCAAACCTCTGGAGGGCCCAGGTTGCTTACCCTTGCTGTAGGAAATAGACCCTGCATCTCCTGTATAGGGAATTCCCTACCAGATGGGATGGAAGCCCCATTTCTGTGGTCATCACGCTCATGTGCAATACGATCAGTGAGCAGGGGAAGTCTTACACTGAGGGCATACAGCCTGATGTGGAAGAAGCTCCGGATTCGCACAGTTCTGTGGGACCTCACGTGTCACGGCTGCAGGGAGCCAACTTGTCCAATATTCGCCAAAAATAAAATGCTGATACCGATATTGGTAATTTCCTGAATATTGGCAACCGATAATCGTCAAAACCAATAATCGGTCTATCCCTAATTCGAACCCCCTGAATCTTATCCCTGTGAGTGATCCCAGAGCTCTTCCTGTATTCTGCCCTCTCCCCTTCTGTTTCAGTGTGCTGGGGATTGCTCGTTGTAGCTTCTTTACTGTAATAGAAGGTGACAGGAGTGCCATTTCACATAGGATTCTGTTTCTCCACAGGGGACACACTAATCTTGCCTTAATGTATTTGAAGGGGGTATTGTGTGCTAATTTTCTGTATTTGTTGTTTTACAATATGAAAAAATTGTACATGTTTTTCTAGTACTTAAAGTGAACTCTTTACCGCCGGCAGTCTGTGCCAGGCAGGAGGGAGTTCATGCCGGTGGGGGGGCGTACTAGTACGCTCTGCTTGCCGGCTATCTTGGCAGGTCTCCAACCAACAGCGTGCGACACCCGGGCGGGCCTGAAGAGTCCCATTGAAGTCAACAGGACATACTAGTACACCCCGCGGCTTTAAGGACCACCCGCTGCAGGGACAGCATAGTATGCCCTGTGGCGGGAAAGGATTAAGAACACCAGACTTGTGGAAAACGATTGAGAGTCAAAGTCGGTGTACCCCATCTTCTGTTTTGTGGATCAGGGTTTGGCAAAATGACCTAGTCCGCAGTATGTTTGTCTAAACCAGGGGTCAGCAACCTTGACCTTGCAGATATTTCGGAACTACATAGTTACAGGCTGAGAAAAAACCTGCATCCATTGAGTTCAGCCTTTCACACCTACTGCTGTTGATCTAAAAGAAGGCAAATGTCAGATGTCTCTTTTAGATGAAGCAGCTTTTACTCACATATTAAATATTATAGTCCTTATGTAACAGATGTCTGTGCCCGGACAGGGTCACATCTGTCAAATGCTGCTACCTGCTTGACACCCAGGTTCTCCTCTTGACTCTCACGCCTTTCTCCAGTACCTTAGCCGCAGCTTAAGGACAGGTGCATGTAGAGAGCCTGGGCTAGCACGCCCAGAAATAAGCCGAAGCTGTAGACCTGGAGCCTTTCATTGGCAAAGCGGGCAGAAGGTACCTCTTACCCCAAATCATGGGCCGTGACTTCAAGCTTGGTCAGTATAGAACTGGTTGTTTATTCACAGAGACACACCGGTACAGTCAAGGACCAACTCCATCTGCATACAATCAAACAGATCAGATAACTGCACAGGACCTTCAAACAATAGACAGTGGGATTTCCTAGGAGAAGGGAGGGAGAAAGGAGGGTAAACACTCTCTTATAGAGAGAATGTACACAATAGAGAGAGCAGGTACTAATACAGAGGTCACACTATACAGAGAGCAGGTACACAGAAACGCAAATACCCTGCATCTAGAATTGTAGATACAGGGTTACTTTAACAAAGGAAAGAGCATGGAAACAATATAAAACATCAGGCTTGCACCTCCCAAATACATTTCTAGGTCAATGTGCTTTGAGTCCAAAGTGACGCACGTCACATTTTAATATTCTGTTTTTGTGGGAAGTCATCCAGTCATTGTTTAAAGGTCTGTATAGCTACAGACCCAACCACCTCAACAGGCAGAGAATTTCACTCATTAGGTAGGCAGAGCCTTATGGGAAATGCACTTTCAAAACATCAGGAGGGCAAGGTTGCTGGCACCTGATCTAAATAGTCGCTAGTTTTCAAAAACCCTGTATACATTTTGCTTTACAGATAACCCGAACCTTGCAATCCAAACCTATTTGAACAAACCCATTGATCCAATATTCTATGCCAGGCGTGACAACTTCTAAACAAGCTTTAGGAAGCAGAAGAAAGCAAAGCAGCCAAACATACTGGTATTTTAGGTGCCCAGCAAAGATTTGTAAATTGATTTTTGTAGAATCACCCAGAAATTTAAGAGACGGTTGTATTTTACAAGTCTTGATCTACATCCCCCCCCCTATTCTGCAGTTTTACACTTTGCGTTGGGGATTTGCTATATTTTTATGCCATTTATGTTTGTTTTTTCTTCTTCCATACCAGAGCTGCCCACGTAAGCAGCAGTTGTGATGAGGACACGATCCTCGGGAAGTGCTAATTAATCTCACCCTAGAGATGGCACAAGTTAGCTCTAGTAACGACAAGGTCTCATCTGGCACATTCACATTTCTACAGGAGGATTCTGCTGGGGGAGTTGATCAAGATCAATGTCCCTCAGGTGGCCAGAAAGCCAAAACCCCCAGAGAGCTATAATGTATTGATGAACTGATCAGTGGCCCCTGCATTAGGAGATGATGGATTGGTCATCCTACTATTGTAAGTGGAAAGTCACATGCACTGGGTTTGACGTCTGTACAGATGTGCAGAAATACGGATTGGTCCCGCTGTGCTATTCGACCCTGCTTTATGTAGAATCAAATGCAGCAGGTGAGAAATCAAAGGGAAATCCCAAATAGCCTACCTTGATAAAGTTTTGGCGTTCCCTTTTTATGCATATGTGTTATACATGTTGTAGGGCAGCACCCCTGTGCTCTGACCTGCATGAAATAGCGTGTCCAGGAAACCATGGAGTATCTGGCAAGCCTCGATGCACCACTTCTTACCATTAACCTCAATGCGGTCATGTCAGAATGAATAAAAGGTAAACATTACCAATTCTCATATCTCATTGCTGTTATTTCTGTAATTTTTTTTTTTTTGAGAAAGGATTTTACCAGGAAGGATACATTGAGATTTCTCTCGTTTTCAAGTATGACCTGGGTGGCGAGTATGTACAGTACATACTCTCCACCCAGAACATACTTGAAAACCAGAGAAATGGCAATGTATCCTTCCTGAAAAAATCCTTTCTCAAAAAAAAAAATACTCGTCGTAAGTTGGGCGGATGGGGGCACACTCGCTAAACTGTGCACAGAGCCAGATCAGTTGGGGTTTATCATAAAATTAGCATACCGTGTGGAATTAATTTTCAGACTCCAAGCTAAAAAATTGTAATACCCTCCACTAACCCAGACAATTTAGTTATCAGTACAATATTCAGCGCTTCCCATCTGAGCAACGGTAACCAATTAATCTGTCTGCTGTTAAAGCCCATCTGGCAGTGAAACTGTTAATGCCGTTCCATCCAGAGTGGGAAATAATGCATTTCTCCACTCCTTTTTTTTTTCCAGGGGACTCAGCTGTTCTTAAAATCTGAGGTCTGTGACCTTTTCGAGTTGTGACCCAAAATTCAGATTGATTGCCAGGTCATAAAAATAAATTAAGACCAAAGGTGTGAAAGTATGCTGGAAATGGGAAAGCAAATGAAACCGCAGATTTTCAACCTGGTTCCCAAGTCGCTCATGCGCCGCGTCTCTAAAGCAGATGAAAACATTGATTTCTGTCATTTTACTTGTAGCGTGAAACTGGCAGCTTGATTTATTAGCTTCCTACAAACCTGGACAGGTTGTGATATTTGCATCAGATTTTGTTTCCAAGTTCCTAAAAATAAAAATAAAAAAGCTCTTTATTAAATGTAATGTGTTCTCAAATATAGGTGTCTTAAAATATACATGCATAGGTGGGTGTATATATATACCGTGTGTGTGTATATATATAGTGGGGCAATAGAGACGACACTTGTGGTGAGTGAATATTTTAGTATAAATACAGTGAACGTTAAGGCTAGGGTCAAACGAAAGCATTTTTACACGCGAACGTAAAAAAGTGCGTCCGAACGAATGGACGTATTTTTTCACGGAGTGCGCGAAAACGGTCAGACGACGCGCATTTTCGGGCGTGATTTTGTACGGATCGTCAATAAAACTCTTTTTGCGTCTGGACGTTATGTAGGCTGGACATTAGCAGTGTCTGACATCTCCTAATCACGCAAACACGCCGCTATGCCGCAGCTGCGTACTCTGTACGTCCGTACTAGCGGTTCGGCGTTCTCGAAAAAATGCGTTCGTTTTCCACTTGCGTTGCGCGGCCGGACTTTCGTGCGACCGTACTTCGTATATTGGCCGTCATTGCTCGTCATTTGCTGCTAGTGTGGCCGTGATTATGTGCGCCAGAACGCACGTTAAAAGTGCGCTGGTCTGACCCCAGCCTTATGGTCTCATTACCTTGAAAAGGCTCAGATTAAAGCTGTAATGTTTTGTTACAATAATGGTATAATAAAGTAATGTTTTTATTTTTCTGTGACAGCGAATGCGTCGCACTTCTTTTGCTTATATACTGTGGCCTCGATTACATTCTTCGCAATTTTGTTCGCTCAGCGGAAAAAAATTAACATCCGCGTTAAACGATAATGTGCATCGTTTGCGTGAACATTGTAATACGACTTTCAGCGCAAAGGATTTTGCCCCTCGCGCAAATGCGCATTTGCGTGTGCAAAAGAAAATGCGCGAGGAATGTAATAGGGGCCTGTATGTATTAAATTTGTATTATGCATACACACAGTAACAGCAACTGGGATTTAGTGGTTTTTGGCTTGTGGGCCAGACCCAAACCTGTCCCTTCTCTCCAGCAGCTTTCCTTCTGACAAACCTCAGCCGGAATTTGAGCGATTGCTGTAGAATTCCACTTATCTCTCCCCAAACAGCAGACACAACTTAATGCAGGGGAGTAGTAATATTTTATTGGAAATGGGACCAGTTATATGGGAAACGGAGGGGAAGGTGACATGACACACTCAACAGAATGCATTGTCTACATGAGGGGAATTTTAATTGACCCCTACCAGGCCAGGTTTGCAGATATCTGAAGCACAGCACAGGGGATATGATTTGCTGCTCAGTGATTGCAGGATTCAGTCTGCATTTCCTCATGGTGATCTGCAAAATTTGACCTGTTAGGGGGTCCTGAGGACAGGTTTGAGCAACTCTGCTCTAGATGATTTATTTTGTCTTGCAGTTTCACATGGGGTCTGTGTTATCCGTTGCGCAGAGTCAGCAGGGCTGAGAGCCAAGAAGGGGTTAACTTGCTAGGGCAGGTACTTCCCCTATAGACCTGCCTGTTAACCCTTTCGCTGCTGAGCCTTTTCCCGCCTCTGTGCTGAGGTCATTTTTACCGGTTTCGCTCATCATGTTTAACCGCGTTTTGAAGCCTTATTTTAATATATGACCCAGACATATTATATATCGTTCTTTCCGGCAGACTGTGCAGATTCATAATATGTCATTATTATATGTATACGTTATGTCATATCTGTATATTATAACAAAATATGCAATAAAATTAGAATTTTCAATAATTTACAATGTGTAAAGTGTTTTTTTTTCACATTTTAAAATGCGATCGTTTGCGGTTATATATTTTCTATGGGGTGCGCTTGTTAAAAAAATTAGAAATGAGGAATCGTTACTTTTTTTGGGGGAAATTACGTGTTTTTTAGCAAACGCCCCCCCATAGAAAAAATCGTTAGTGCAGCATCATTGTTCACATTATAATTGAAATGGGAACAATATTGTTGCACTAATAAATCTAAAAAAAACCCCAAAAACGTTTTTTTTTTTTTTGTTTTTTTTTTACATGGTCATGTTTGGTATCATTGGAACGGCCACGCTCTGGCCGTTCCAATGATAGTAAACATTAACCCCTAGCTGTCACGGATCAGGAGATAGGGGGTTCATTGGAACCCCCATCTCCACTATAGGTGGCAGCAAGGGGTTAATTCGAAAACTGGCGCCATCGCGCTCTGCGTGAGACATCATTTTCACATTTGGATTGGCCACCACACAGTCCAGACCTTAACCCCATTGAGAGTCTTTGGGATAATGTGCTGGAGAAGACTTTACACAGCGTCCGACTCTCCCATCATCAACACGAGATCTTGGTGACAAATTAATGCGACTCTGAATGGAAATAAATGTTGTGACATTGCATGAGCTTATCGAAAGGATCCCACAGCGAATGCGTGCCGTAATCACAGCAAAAGGCCGTCCAGAAAAATAGCTTTAGACGCATTTAATTGAGAATATTGTGTGATTTCTGTAATTCAAACTACAAATCCTGCAACAACTGCTTATGAGCACCCGTGGAATGGCTCATTATAATTCTGTCTCCATTTATTTTCTAGTCAAATTGTTCATTTGACAAGGAATCAAAGGCCATGAAAAAAAGAGAATAATAATAAAAGATGTGTTTTTAATTCCTCCTGTCACATATGTTCACAGCAGGGCCGATTGGTCTGCAAAATGAAAAGAAAAAAATTATTGAAGACTACATTTACACGATATACTACCCACCGCGGCTCAATCTCCGTGTAACCGTATAAGGATAGACGAATGTGACAGCGCTCAATAGTCTTTAATTTGCGTTACAGAATTCTGAAGCTTGGATCTTTTTGAAAAGGTTAGCCCGTGTACAAGGCCTCTTCAGATGGACTGTCATCTTTTAGAAATTGTGCAAAAAATACGGTTTTATTGTGGAGAGATTCTGATCATTTCTTGTGTAAACACCATTTTTTTTTGTCATTCTTGCGTCTCATTTCTGAATTGGAAATCGCGAGACTTCTAGGTATATCTAGTCCAACAGTTAAATGTACTGTTTGATTTGAGCACATCCTTTAGATTTGAATGGCCTGAGGCTATGTGTGTTTTAATGGCCAGAATTATATAATTTTTTTTTATTTTTTTTTGGAGAAAGGATTTTACCAGGAAGGATACGTTTGAGATTTCTCTCGTTTTCATGGTATGTCCTGGGTAGCGAGTATGTTGGTTACATTTACCCTGAAAATAACACTGCGATTGGAGCACCGATGGTATGAGTGGATGGTATGCATGCCATTTGCTGACTGTTCAGCTTGACCAAACACTGGCTGTGCTCAGTGACTCTGATGCCACTTTATGCATGGCCACGATCACATGTTGCGCGCAGAAATCAGTGTGCGGACTGTTTTTTATCGCGATTCAGCCAATCAGAATTAAGAAACACAATTGTCTCACGTTAATTTTTTTGCGCCTGTCAAAGTCAATCTGCGCATATATGCTGCATCAATAAAAAAAACACGCACACCTTCTCAATTTTATTGTTTGGGTATGTGTAGAATGTGTAACTAAACTTTGCTGTATTGTTTTTTTTTTTGGACTGGTGTATTTGGATTCGGCCAGGACGTTCAGATTTTCCATTACCACCAGCTTTTCAAAGACGTTAAAATTACGCGCGCAAACGCTGTGCGTTAAATTTTGTGCATAGATTGTAATACCATCCAAGTACCAGCGCACAAACGCATTTGCGCTCACAATGTTAATTATAGGACGCACAACGTACAGTGCGCTCGCGCAGCGTTCGCACAGGTTCACCAGCTGTAGACGTTAACGCACAATTTTGCACGGACATTGTAATACGACGTTCACCGCAAAGGGTTTTGTCCCTCTCGTTAATGTGTTTTTGCGCACGCGTTAACCTTTGCGCAAAGAATGTAATAGAGCCCTGTGTTAGCCAATCAGCTAACAAATGTATAATTTCTATAATTCTATGCAAAGGGACCCTCTAGTCTGTGACTATTTAAGTGATTTTAAATGGTCATGAAGTGATGTGTCTTCCCCGAACCCAGCTGTATCTGCGCAATGTGACACCATTTTACTGGAGATATTATTTTGAGACTGGCGGTGATCTGTGAAGTGTGGAGATACTGGGGCCAGATTCCGAGCCGGGTGTGAATATGCCAGAGCCATCTAAGCCTATGGCAATCATGCCCTAGTCTGTCCTCAGGTCCCACTAACAGCCCAGGCATGCCTGAAGCACAGCACAGGTGATATGGTCTGCTGCTCAGTATTCAATCTGCATTTCCCCAAGGGAAACCTTAAAACCTGGTCTAGTAGGGGGTCTTGAGAATGACTGCTCTGTGGAGTTTCTGAAATTACCAGATCTCTGGTTACCTCTACACCTGACTCATAATCTGTACCTGGATGTCCTGCGATTCGAGGTATGGTTGCTACACCAGTAATAATGTAACACTGGGGGGGGGGGGTCTGTTCACTAAACATTGACTTAAAGCAGAGTAAGTGCAACTCTCTTGCTCTCTGAGTGCAACCCCATGGTATATAGTGTTTGTAAAAGTCTTTACATTGTTACACTGTATCTCTGTGACTATATGCAATAAAAAAGGATCTTTCATCCTTTCCTATGATGGGGTTGATTCTGTCATACATTATTTGTTCGCCATATATTTAGACTGTTTTTATTGTTCTTTCCTGATGTGTAAAGGGGAATTTAGACGGTAACCGGCCTAGGTGACCCATAAACACCTGCTCTCAATTTCTTGCAGAATTGGTGTGATGGCTCTTGCAGCTGCAAACTCTTATCTGCCGAATAATAAATGTATTAAAGAAAAAGATGTGTAGCAGTGTCAGACATTCATTTTTTTTTTTATTCATTTACTTTTTTCCCCTCGTTGTCTCTCTTGGTTTTATTTTATTTATATTTTTAGGGCAAACCAGCAAGTGTTTGTGATAGGTATTCTAGGGATTCACCGATACTAGGCATTTGTAAGCGTTACTTGTACAAATGCCCTCGATACTCCTACTGATACCGGAAGCCACCACTGGACTGGCATGTCAGGTGGTATGTAAGGGCCAGGGTCCCTGCTGGCCACGTTCCAAAGAGTGGCTGCCGGCATATATATGCTATAACGTCGCTTTGGGATCTGTGGCCGTGCTCTCACAATATCATACAAGCAGCCTTGTAAGAGGGTGTAACAACAACTCCTGGAGCCGTGTTATTACTTACTCTTACCGGTGGTCGCTTGTTGGAATGTAGCCAGCAAGGGAACCTGACAGAATGCTACTAGAGTATTCTGCCAGCCGTGTGTGTGTGTGTTTATATAGAGTCTGTGTTCTAGGGAGTGTTATTACAATGGAGCTCTGTGGTACACTCATACACACTGCACATTACTTTGAGTTTTATTGCTGTGGAACTTTTAGCAAAATCTTAATTATTGGAAAACTGGCACATGATATTAAATACCTCAATACAGAATGCACCAGTAAACATGTAACCTAGTGACTATATTTCCTACATATTTTTCTGTTAATCTGTATATTTGTGTTGTTTTTTTTAATATCTTGCATTGTATTACTTTGTATTTCTGTAACTGTAACACTTCAATGTTCTTGAACCCAGGACATACTTGAAAACGAGAGAAATCTCAATGTATCCATCCTGGTAAAATCCTTTATAAATAAAATAAAGGTATTGGTGTCGGCCAGTTCCTGGGAAAAAAAAACATTGGTACGTGTACTCAGTCTTAAAAAAATCATTTGTATTGGTGCATCCCTAGTGTATTCATTAGAGAACTCCTACGTATGATTGTATTTGTGGTACATACTGTATTTCACATTATCCTTCTGTTGAGCTGGTTGGATCATCTATTTTCGATCTTGAAGAGCTCTCTGGTCTCCATGGAATCCTTCGGCCTACAGGAGATGATGCCAGCAACAGTGCGTTTGGTCTCTTTTAGTGGCTTCTTCTTTATAGCGACTCACTTGTAATGACCCGCTAAAGGTTAGCAACTCGTGTTGAATTCTGCTGTTAACTAGTCACAACTGCCAGCTTGAGTGGAACATAACCCATTGGGTTATGGCTGTAAATTCTCCTCTTTTATACCGCTGTACTATTATACTTTTTCATCATTTAGTGCTGCTTTATAATCCTTTAAGGGTTCCTCCTTAACATATACTGTGTTGTCATTTTAAAGAATCCTTGCAGGATGTTGTATTTTGTTTGATCTGTTCTGTTGAGCTACCAGCGAGAGATATATATATATATATAATCTAATTCCTGAGGTTATTTAGTTGCTATAACCAGTTTATTATGATACATATTAATTATAATTGTGTCTTTAATCCATTTTTTCGTTCAGACTGATAATAATACCACCCTCATCCATTTGGATGGTTTTTTTTATCGACGGGGCTGAAATTATAGTCTGTGCATCTTTCAGAGGCGACATATTGTAATAAACGGTTATCGGGCGATGCCAGTGGCACTTAATGGGATTATTTAGCAGGCAACATGAGCAACGATCTAAATCTCCGAAACAGGCCATCAAATCCTCCTTCTATAACCTCATGCTGTTCTGTGTTACAGTTAGTCATTTCACCGCTGCCTTATGATACTATTAGACAAACACGTGATATCACAACATGGACATATGTTGTCATTAAAGCTATTCGTGTATAGTTTTTGTTTTGTGAGTTACCCCCCTTTCTGTTTTTCAATACCTCGCAGACATTGTTGTTTGATGTCATTGTCACAGTTCTGTTAGAGTAGCTTGTTTCCTGTCGTCACTTTCCTTCCTAAAAGTTCAGTATCTATTCAAATACAGATTTTCTTTTCTTAGTCACTCTTTAATGACTAATGTCTTCTTTCCCCATTGTTTATATTTTTGCCTTTGATATGTTGCTCCATTCATTGGTTTGATCTGTCGCTCCACATCTTCATTCTACTTTTAAGCTGTTAAAGTTCCTATTTATTTGATAAACCTTCTCACTGATTTAAATGGACTCCTGATGCCGCTGATGGTAGATGGAATCGCTTTTTCGTTCAATGGAACATTTAAGCCTCAGTTCTGCGTAGAAGTGCAGTTGCCGTAGCCAATTGGTTTGCATTAACCACACATCTACTGATCAACCACAATATTAAAACCACCGACAGGTGAAGTGAATAACATTGTGTATTTACAATGGCGCCCGTTAAGGGGTGGGATAAATTTCATATGTTGGAAGCAGAAAAATTGGGCGAAAAGATCTGAGTGACTTTGACAAGGGCCAAATAGTGATGGGTAGACGACTGGGTCAGAGCATCTCCAAATGGCCAAGTCTTGTGGGGTGTTCTCAAAATGCAGTGGTTAGTACCTACTATAACTGGTGCAAGGGAGGACAACCAGTTAGTGCGTTCATTTGACCCTGGCCTATGTGCACCCTTACTGACATGCCTCCTGGTGTCTGTCACAGCTTAGTGACGCTTCAACGGGACTGGCCACATGCTGTAGCGCGCACGAATTCCACGTGCTACATCGGGCTTGCTACAGACGTTCGGAAAGCCTCCCCGTCGAAGCGCTGCAATGTGCATTCGACGGGGCTGCAAAGCACGATCCTCCATAGGAGAATCAAGCACTGAGCGCACTAACTGTGCTCAGCGAGGTGGCCAGATGGGCACCCGGGTGGTAGGAGCGTCCACACTCACGTACATTCCTTCCACTCTGCAAAATGCTCATCTGACCCCGGCCTTAACCGGTGCCCGGATCATGGGCGGCCAAGGCTCATTGATGCATGTGGGGAGAAAAGGCTAGCCCGTTTGTTCTGATCACTTAGAAGAGCTACTGTAACTCAAACTGCAGAAAAATGTAATGTAGGTCATGACCGAAAGGTGACAGAAGACACTTGACACATGCAACCTGCTTAGAGATTAGCGCATGGTCACACTTGGCTCTAAAGCTACTGTGCTGCTGGTATCTGTGACTGGCTTCCAAATAGTACTAACATTTTGTACATGCACATAATTTAGGTTTTATTTTGTTTTGGTTTCCTCCTCCCTAAAAATAGTGAGGTGCTACCCCTATTGCCCCAATGGACAAACCTCCATTGGCTTTCTGCAGGTCCTCTGTAATAGTGTGCCTGTTGCTTATGTCATTAAATCTCTAGCACTGCCCCCGTCTAACCTTTCTCTCCCCATAATTTACCCTCCAGTGTGGCTAGGCATTACTTTATAATATTGTACGTTTTAGGCTAGGGTCAAACAAAGGCATTTTTCGCATCGACCGTCAAAAAGTGCGTCCGAACGCATCAACGTATTTTTTTTTTTTTACGGTGGACGCGAAAGCGGTCAAACGATGCGCATTTTCGGTGAGTTTTTTTACGGATCGTCAATAAAACACTTTTTTGCGTCTGGATGTTATGTAGGCTGGACACTAGCAGTGTCTGACGTCTCCTAGTCACGCACACACGCCGCTATGCCGCCGCAAGGCACTCTGTACGTCAGTACTAGCGGTTGTACGTTCTCGAAAAAATGCATTCGTTTGCCGCTTGCGTTGCCGGACTTTCGTGCGGCCGTACTTCGTATATTGCCCGTCATTTGCTGCTACTACGGCCGTGATTAAGTGTGCCTAAACGCACGTTAAAAATGCGTTAGTCTGACCTCAGCCTGATGAAGCTGATGAAGCCTTTTTTTTTTCTCAGCCAGCAGAGCCAACGTCTTGCCTTCAACCTGAACCCTGAGTGTTGTGCCGTACAATTCGTCATGCTTAATGCAACATACAGATGATGCATCATGTTGACATGTTTTACAATGCTACACCTGCTTTATATTTGCATCTTATAAGATATATTGACTTTTTTTTTTACCCTCTTCCTATTTTTTTTTCTTTCTACAGTAGAAAAAGAAAATGGGTAGAAAAGATGCAGCATCATCACGAGTACCAGTCGATCAATACCGCAAGCAAATAGGTATGTTGCTTTCCATGTAGTTAATTACTGTCAGCAGTACATGCTGATGGGTGGTAATGTTAATATAAAGATGAATGTTACCTTAGGCGGATGCCACCGCTGCATCGCTCGTGAGAGACTGGAGTTTCAAAGTTGCACGGGCAAAAAGAAAAAGAGGAGAGAGAAGGTGGGGGGGGGACACAACAAAATTATGCAGACATCTTTCAAATTCAGAATCTCTTATTTATATGACCCGCAGTCTTGCCTAAATCTTCAAACAATCCTCTCCAGACCGAGGAAAAGACAGGAGGTCCCAGGGGAGGCTTCTCTTTGTTCGGTCGGCAGAACTGCAAGCTAACAAAATGTACAGAAACTAATGTTGGAGTTAAGGAATGTTCGATAAATAAGGTCAGAAAATGCTACGCTAACAAAACTAAGAAACTTGATTCAGCTGGGGATTTCTTGACAGATCAAAATATCTGGCGGTCTGTAAGACGCGGGACTCATTATTTTATTTTCAGACTGCGGCAGTTTACGTATCTACCTTTTCTCACATCCTAAAAAATTAAAAAAATTCTCCTTTTTTAGGACTGAACTTTTGCCTTGAGCGAGTCTTGTTTTTGAGGAGAAAGGGCGGGGAGGGGGTGTATTCGCAGCAGTAAAAGAATCCGGTCACTCATATTTAGTATTTTCTATGATGCGCAGGATGTGTTTACGTTATCAAGGTTGGAGTTGACCCCTTCCATCCTAATATTTTCTGTTTATGAACAGAATGCACAAATATTAGTTATGCAAACTATTGTTTTAAAATGTTTTCGTTCACAGCCAATCGCTGGGATATGTATCTCTGGTCTGTCTGTCTCGAGGCCAAGCCCTGCCCGCATATTATCTGCACTGGCGTTGTTTAGGCTAGCGTCAGATGAACGCAGTCATCAGGTCCGTGTTGGCGCACAGTTTAACGTCCATCGTAGCATTGATTTGTGATCAATAGAGACCCACACACGAAGTACGTGTGCGCATATTAGTGCACTAATATTTGTGCACGCAGGTGGCAACGGACGCCATTTAGGCCTTGACGTAAAAGTGCCACGACGGACACCCAGAGTGCGTTGTGTCCGCGTAGCGGCCTGTGTGCTTGATGATGCGACGACAGACGCAGCACATTTGCGACGTCCATCACGTTGACGCTCAGAAGTTATTTTGGTTTGGCTGACTGTACCTGTCATTTTAATTAATTTTGATTCCCATATTTCCCCTTTTTTTTCAACATCCATTAAAAAAAACACACTGTGTGGTGTCTACAGTATCTTCCATCAGTACATCCATCTGTTATGCACGTACGCAGAGTGCGCTCAGACTGCTTTCGTCTGACATTAGCCTAAAGGGATACTTGTGCATGCCTTATTAATATATATATATATATATATATATATATATATATTACAGTGTGTATGCTTTTAATCAGATTTTTTGCCCTTCACCACAACTTCAATAAGTACTGATTTACCCTACGGGCCAAGCATCAAACTGCAACTGGTCATGCCTAGCTCCTACTGAAGAGGGTCCAATAAACCCCAAACAGTGCTGTCCAGGAGTGGCTTTGACCAGTTGCATAATCCTGATCTCTGCTAAAAAAAAAAAAAAAAAGCCATCTAGTATGTCATGGCATTGATTGAAGGGTTCTGTGTGAAAGCAGACCCAGGATGCAAGAAAGTGAGATGTTCTTTGCATGTCTTGCCCAAAGTTCTGTGCTGCGTATGGGGAATGTAGCACAGGAGCTCTGGGATGCAGTTCTTTGAATTGCGGTGATGCGCAATTGACTTCTGCAATAATAATAGATATATATTAAATTAATATATGTAGTACTGTAATGTATTTTTTTTCTCTCTCCATTAAGTGGGACTAGTTACATAGTTACAACTCTGGCATCTATCCATTTATTTATTATCATTATTATTTATTTAAACCATTCTGGAAATGACAAATGTATATTGAACTTGGGTGCCAGGAAGAAAATCTAGGAGCTAAATACAGGGCCCCATTTTTAGGAGCCAGGTCGAGTTGTATTGTAGTAATATGAATTCCTCATTTAGTAAGCTGCAAGCTGTTTGGAGAACGGACCTAACATAACAGAATCGGATGCAGAGCTTCCGTAAAAGCAGAGGATGAAATGCATCGCCCATAAGGGAATTAAGCATTTAGGTTTGCGTTTGTTTATATGTATTTATAAATACTCATTGGGATGTCTTGGTAAAAATCTAAAGACAAACCAAAATGCTTTCTTTCCTAGAGTGTCTCTTTAGCGCTTGAATATGTAATTGTTTGTGATTTCATTCTTTTACGTTCTCATGCTGAATGCGATGGAGGTTTTCACGTGCATTCACTTTGCAGATTATTAGGGTTTATCTTTTAGCAAAGCAAATAAAAGAACGCAGTAAGGCTATTTATCCAATTTCCTAGATATGTTGGAGCAAAGATTAGCGTTTTGAATCAAGCTCACTAATTGAGTGTTTCATTGAGATATTTTTGCCCCGCGTCCTGCTGACTGGAATCTGTTGAAGAAAATAGTTATCATAATTAAATCCTGCTACAGATTTTATCAGCACGATACCTAGTAACATTATTTAATAGGGTGATAAATGAATACTTTTTTTTGACCCTTGTTTTTACTCCCGTGGCTATTCTTGCTTTTGTTCTCAATGTTTCCCTTTGATGAAATGCAAAATAAATTAATGTAATTCACTAAGCAATGCCATGTGCCAGCTTGTATTGGTGTTTATATGGGAGAACTGTCAAATCTTTTTTTTTTTTCCTGTTTTTTTATTATGACCATTTTGTAGAGGTGTTTCTTTTATTTACACTGAAATCCAGTTTTTTTTTATTTGTAATTATTGAGAATTGTTGGTGTGTGATCACACAGTGTCAAAGAGAACCAACAAAACTCCCTCCTAGACCTCATCTCAAGGCAATGGGAGGCTGAAATAATAATACAGACTATTTAGAATTTAGCATATCTCTCTCGCAGGAGGCCTCGCGATCACCGCTAAAGTGAACCTGCCGTGGTACACAGACCCATGGCACTTTGGTATTGATTTGTACATCCATGCATGTCAAATATGACTGGCAGGTATGTAGATTTTGCAAAAATAGCCATTAAATCGTTTGAGATAACCAATGCAAAAAAGGCCATATCTCTGCGCAATGTCTAACATTCTATATCATTCGATACATTCTATATCAACATGAAAGAACTCAAAGGACCATTTTGCTGTAATATATTCAATTGTTATTTAAGCATTGCATCATTGTGTTTTACGTTAAGATTGTATATTTTGTTTTCTTCCTGGTAAATACCCTTAAATATTATCTATATTTATATTTGCTCCATTATACCGCTATATGGCATTTGTGGAAAGACGTCTTGGTAACTTTAACGTCTGGGTCTTACATCTGCTCCCCCCATTCTAATTTGAGATCACCTTTTATTGTTTATGAAATGTACACTTGATATAGATTTTAGGGTTTTATTAACATTCTTTTTTTTCTAAGGTTTTGCATGTGTGAAGGCAACGAAACTATGGTAACAATGTGTAGAGTATGTGAGCAGGATAGACACACTCACAGGTGTGGGAGGAAAACAAACCTAGCTTTGGCCCCTATTACATTCTTCGCGCAGTGCGTTTTCGTGCGCATTTGCGTCGTATTACAACGTTCACGCAAACGATGCGTGTTATCGTTTAACACGGATGGACCCGCGCGAGCGTGATGAACTGTGCGCGTCCTATACTTAACATTGTGAGCCAAATTTGTTCGTGCGCTGGTACGCGGATGGTATTTCAATCAATGCGCATCTTTTTACGAACGACGTTTGCGTGCATAATTTTAACGTCTTTGAAAAGCTGGTGGTAATGAAAAACACCAACACGAAAAAAAAAAAAATACAGCACAGTATTGTTACACATTCTACACATACCCAAACAATAAAATAGTGAATTTGTGCGTATTTTTTTTATTGCTGCAGCATGTATACTCAGATTTATTTTGACAGGCGCAAAAACTTAGGTGAGTCAATTAAGGTAAATTGATGTCAATTAAGGTTCTTAATTCTGATTGGCTGAATTCCGCAAAAAAAACAGTCCGCGCACAGATTTACGTGCGCAACGTTACTGCGTGCGTATCACACTTCGTTTTGCGTGTTGTTTTTATGAATGTTATTTTTTGACGGATGAGAAAATGCGTTCGGATTGGAACACCACGTTAATTTTCGCGCGATAACGCTGGACGATGTGCGCAAACAAATTTGCGTTGTGCGAAGAATGTAATAGGGGCCTGTATAGGCAGGACATGATCTTCGGGTGTTGCATACATTCCATTGTTCAGTAATCGGTATACAAGTACTTATAAAGCACTAACAAATTCCGTAGCGCTGTACAGTGTATAGAAACTTAAGGAAAACTGAAAGTGTTTGTGGAGATCCAAAGTTTAATCAGTGGGAACGTAGTTTACGGAAAAGCACTAGGTAGTGAGGAATGTAGGGGTGCAATGGTTGCATTTAGGGTGTCATCGCAGTGGCATTTTATTTTAACCTGCTTTAAAATACCTCTTTGTTCAGACACAGGAATCCTTGTCCCTGCCATACCTAGTATTCCTATTGCAAAATATTCTAAATAGCCACGCTTTCAGGGAGGAAAAAAAAAACCCACCAACGTTTACCATTCAAACTGCGTCGCGCAAAAATATAAGCTTAAAAACCCACCTTTCCAACCTCCGCTCCTTAATTTATTGTGAAAAAAAAATCAGCACCAAGCTGGTTAATACACCAAAATATAAAAATATATCCACCCCATAAGTGTATTTATTTACTTATTTATAAAAGTTTTTACCAGGAAGGATACATTGAGATTTTTCTCGTTTTCAAGCATGTCCTGGGTTCCAGAGCATTGAAATGTTACAGAAATACAAAGTAATACAATGCAAGATATTAAAAAAACACAAATATACAGATTAACAGTAAATAAATATAGTCACTATGTTACATGTTTACAGGTGCATTCCGTATTGAGGTATGTTAGTAAGGAGCTCTTGAGTGACTTAAGACTGGGGGAAGATTTGATGGTGTCTGGGAGGTTATTCCATAATTGTGGTGCTCTGTAGGAAAATGAGGATCGAGACACTTTCTTTTTGTATTGTGGTATTGCACACAACCAATATGCGAAAGGAAAAAATGCAAAATAAAATATCTAGAAATGATCGAGACAAATCGAAATCTATCACGTCTATTCAAAGAAAGGTGAAACTCAGGAGAATGACTGGAGAAGTGAAAATTCTAGGTCAAAATGGTCAAACCAGAACAATTCTCCCATTTATCTCACTTTCCAAATCGGCTATTTGGTCTACATTGTTCTCTTCTCCTGACAGTTCTCCTGGTTTTCACCTTTCTCTGAATAACACTCCTATATTCCGTTCCTACTTATCCATCATGCCTTGCTCTGTTCTCACCCGGTCTCTAGATGCCTTTCATTATATATATGTATACATCGGCATAGCTGTACAGATATATATATATATATATATTTTTTTTTTTTCAGGTGCGCAGAGAGCCTAGTTTGCCTGTTGAAGCATTTTGTCACTATTGTTACATTGAAGGCGTCCCTGTCACTTTTGCATGACAGAATCCCGACTCTTGTAGTTCTTTGCTTTCCAGACAATTCTGCCTTGGTTCTCTTGTAATTCCGCAACCTTCAGAAAAGTCTCGTCTGCATTAATGCATCTTTTCCCCTGCATAGCTGGAAACTGAGAAAGAGGCGCAAGAACATTTAATTTGCGCCTTTTGAACAAGCGGATGGATTATCTGCCTACCATTAAATTTAATATGTCACCTCGAAGCTCGGAGCACGTTGTATCTCCGAATCAAAACATGGTCCCGAGCACTTAATGTTGTGTAAAATGATATGTCTTTTATAAATGGGTTCTTCGTGTCAAATCGACTCGCTCTCTAAGATTGAAAAATGCCCAGTCACTGCATTTTAACAGCCATTTCAGAAGAATAAAACGCAGATTTTTTTTTTTTAAATTGGTACATTTTTAAGGGTGTCGAACATGTATCCCAAACACTTGTAATTATATCAAATTCACTTTATGTGAAACTGGAGACGGCATTTTGTTCTGCTGCCTGCCTGAACTTGCAGCTGAATGCACATTGACCGGCGTTCTCCAACACTTGGCATTTAAGAATAGTTTGAATATGCAAGTTGTTTCACTAATATCCATCACAATAACAGCTCGTGACCTGTTCTTACAAATGTAGCTCGTAATTTAATGGAAAGGCTTCTGAATTCTGTTTATTCCTTGATTACATTATTGATGCTCTTACAACCAGATACCTGTACGTGTGTACGCATACTTTTTTTTCCTTCTCCCTTATAGACTGGACTATATGAAATGGGCTCGTGAACTGTAAGAAAGGAAAACGTTATATATAAATATTATATATATATATATATATTTTATTATCAATTACTGTCATCTATTTTTTTTTTAGTGCCCCCCCCCATATTTTATTGTATTACAAATCATGCCCACACTAAAGGATTTCACAGTAGATGATAAGAGTCACGCTTGGAACTGTGAAGCTTAAGGCTAGGGTCAGACGAAAGCATTTTTCCCCGCGAACGTGAAAAAGTGCGTCCGAACGCATTGACGTATTTTTTCACGGAACGCACAAAAACGGTCAGACGACGCGCATTTTCGGGCGTGATTTTGTACGGATCATCAATAAAACTCTTTTTGCGTCTGGACGTTATGTAGGCTGGACATTAGCAGCGTCTGACATCTCCTAATCACGCACACACGCCGCTATGCCGCAGCTGCGCACTCAGTACGTCAGTACTAGCGGTTCAGCGTTCTCAGAAAAATGCGTTCAAATTCCACTTGCGTTGCACGGCCGTACATCGTATATTGTCCGTCATTGCCCGTCATCTGCTGCTAGTGCGGCCGTAATTATGTGCGCCAGAACGCACGTTAAAAGTGCGGTGGTCTGACCCCAGCCTAAAGGGACATGAATGCTTTGCTAATGTGCCTTTAACCACTTGGCTGCTATGGACGCACTCAGCGCATCCAGCCAAGTGGTTCTCCTGTGCTACGGACGCGCTCAGCGCGTCCGAGCACAGGAGGCAGCAATCCGC
Source organism: Leptobrachium leishanense (assembly GCA_009667805.1). NCBI lineage: Eukaryota > Metazoa > Chordata > Amphibia > Anura > Megophryidae > Leptobrachium > Leptobrachium leishanense. Next base: position 59,975,712 of record CM019067.1, read on the forward strand.
CGGATTCCAGCGGATTGCTGCGCCCCCCCCCGGTGCGGGCTGACATCTTGGATGTCAGCCCAGCACTCGGGAGCCCGGCGGGGACATTAGATGTCATCGCAGCGACGCGATGACATCTAATTCAGGCGCCCCCCCCCGCATGTGCGGAGGAGGCGTCTGAAAGGGAGGGGGGAGGTCCTTCAGACCTCTCTCCCTCCCGATCGGCGGCGTTGCGGGGGTTAACCCAGGCACCATTTGGAAGGGCACAGCCTGCCCTTCCAAATGGTACCTGGCATTAACCCCATGGGTGCCGGATCACGAATCGGCGCCGAAAAGCGCAGGTTCGTGATCCTTTCCGGGGGCTGGCCGACATCTTGGATGTCGGCCAAGCTTCCGGGAATGTCCCCTGAGGACTGGCGTCATCGTGCATAGCACGATGACGCCAGTCTTGGAGTTAACCCCTAACTGCCACCAATGGTGGAGATAGGGGGTTCATTGGAACCCCCTATCTCCCGATCCGTGGCAGTTAGGGGTTAATCTTTGGTATTGTTGGATCGGCCAGAGCATGGCCGTTCCAACAATACCAAACATGAGTATAAAAAAAGTTCTTTAAAAAAAAATATTTAATTTTTTTTTCTAAAAACAAAATCAAGTTTTTTTTTTTTTTTTTGGTTCTTTAATGCAGCAATATTGTTCCCATTTCAATTATAATGTGAACAATGATGCTGCACTAACGATTTTTGTATGCGGTGCGTTTGTTAAAAATCGCGTAATTTTCCCCAAAAAAAATGTAACGAGACCCCATCTCTAATTTTTTTAACAAGCGCACCCCATACAAAATATAACCGCAATTGCTCGCATGTGAAAATGTGAAAAAAAAAACACTTTACACATTGTAAATTATTGAAAATTCATATTTTATTTTATTTTTTGTTATAATATACAGACAGGACATGACGTATACATATAATAATGGCATATTATGAATCTGCCGAGTCTGACGGAAAGAACGATATATAATATGTCTGGGTAATATACTAAAATAAGCCTTCAAAACTCGTTTAAACATGATGAGCAAAACCGGTAAAAATGAGCTCAGCACAGAGGCGGGAAAAGCCTCAGCAGCGAAAGGGTTAAAATCATGCTATGCCTTTTTGAATGAGTCAGTAGTCTCATTCAGCAGACATAATTTTATATTTACCGGCTTTTCTTTCTTGGAGTTTTCCACGCCCACCTCAGGAGGCATTTTAAGCTAACCAATCAGTGCCTATACCTAGGTATAGATAAAAAAACCCACACTGAGAATGGGCAACTGAATTGCTCCTCCTCCCTCGTGCACTGTGGGCTGGGGGTGGGCGGGGCTGAACATTCACCCCCAGCTTCTGCAGAGACAGGAAGGAAAGAAATCCATACACACAGGGAGAAAAAGAGACAGCAGAGAGAGGGACAACAAAGAAAAGCACAGAGACACAGCAAGAAAAGGTAAAGAGAGAAAGACAGCAAGATAAAGCAGAGAGAGCACAAGAAAAGGTGCAGTGAGAGAGAGCGCTCGTACAAGAGACAGACAGCACAAGAAAGAGTGAGAGGGAGTTTGAGTGAGACTGTGTATGTAAACCATGAAAGAGCACAAGTGAATGAGTCTGAGTGTCGAGCGAGTGTGTGAGCGAGTCAGCGGGTGAGTGAGTTTTGCTTTCACAGTTGTAGAGATGCTAATATTCAGTTCCTCGGTTTCCCCAGTCTGAGGTCCTGAGCTGCACAGCTTGTGTTAGTTCATACAGTCACAGGTATTTCTAAAGCGCTAGCAAGTTCCGTAGCGCTGTACAATGGGAGAGGCAGAATAACAAATGTCCATAAAAGTTAAACACACAGAACGTAAGGAGAGAGGACCCTGTCCAAGAGGAGTAGGGTGACACAGTAGTGGGGTGCATGGGGGCTGTGTGCCAGATGGAGCAAGAAATGTAGTTCATGTGAAGCTTTGATGGATGGAATAGTGGGTATAGTAGTGGGTGGGGAATATTCAGGAAGTATGAGCTGAAGAAACACCCCTTGCTGAGGGGCGTCGCTGGAGAAGATGAAATGTTAGAATTTAAAGCCAGAAAATAAACATTTTTTTACACCTTTTTAAACATTTATTGATTTATTCTAGTTTGTCTATAGGGATAAAAGTGTTTAAATGTCAATTTAAAAAAACTTTTTCTAGACATGCATATCCCTTTAACCCCTTAAGGACCGAGGACGTACCATGTACGTCATTGCAGCATGTCTCTCTTAGACCCGCTGACGTACATGGTACGTCCTGCGCGTTTTTTGAGCGCTGGAAGCGATCGGATCGCTTCCAGCAGCTCAAACGCCATTGCAGGCTGCCTGGGAGTCCAGGCAGCTGTGCAATGGCGTTTAGAAGTGCCGGGGCACCATGTGATCGCTCCCCGGGAGCGATCAACATCCGGTTTCACCGGAGAGGTGCCCGGCACTTCTAGAGAGCGCTGGAAGCGATCGGTATCGCTTCCAGCTGCTCTGAGTATATTACAAGGATGCCTCGACATCGAGGCATCCTTGCAATATGCTTACCTGCCGCCGGTCCGTCCGTGATCGCTCCCCCCGAGCGATCACTTCCGGTAGCGGCAGGAAGTACTGAGTGCCACGAGGTATCGTGGCACTCAGTACAAAAACGATCACATCAGTGATCAGGTGCTCTGCTGGGTGCCTCGAGGGATCAAGGCACCCAGCAGAGTAAAAAAAAGTGAAAAAAAAAGTAAAATAAAAAGTAAAATAAAAATAAATTAAATAAACTGACAGTTAGGGGTAGGGTTAGGGGTAGGGTTAGGGTTAGGGTTAGGGGTAGGGTTAGGGTTAGGGGTAGGGTTAGGGGTAGGGCTAGGGTTAGGGTTCTAAGGGCAGGGTCATCTTGGGGCTGAGTGGGATGTTCCTAGCCTGCCTCATCAGAGAGGCAGGCTAGCAACATCCAATCAGAAGTTAGAAAAAATCAAAATAAAATTTCTAATTTGTCAGGTCAGGTCAATATTTTGTAAATATTGGCTCTGACCTCTGTGATTCTCCCTCCCTCTCCTCACTTGTGTTTTGGTGAGCGAGAGAGAGAGATCAGATTTGACAGGTTAGAGATTTTAGGTAGATTTAGTGAGATTAGAAAAATTGAGGCAGATTTAGAGAGATTTTAGGGAGATTTAGAAGAATTGAGGCAGGTTTAGAGGGATTTAGAGAGATTTAGGTGTTTATTTGTATTTTCTTGTGAAACCCAACGGTTCTTCTAAGAACCAACAATCCGCTTATATATATATATATAATAATTATAAAATTTTATAATCTATTATATATAATGTCTGAGAGGGTGTACAGCGCCGAGGAGGCATATGCCATCCTGGCGTCAAGAATCTGAGGCATCTGCGTCAGACTCAGACCTCATTTCGACCCCGCTAACTGCTCAGAGACGTCGCTAGATACATTATCTACGCTGGCTGATGTATCTAGTGATGTTTCTGATGCAGATCCTGGGTCACCACCTGCCAGCAGGAGACGCACAGCTCCAGCTGAGGAGTGGGTAGTGTCTCATCGCCAGAGGCCAGATATCCCTCCTTTCACGGCAAATCCTGGCATCAATATTGATGTTGCAGGATTTACCGCCACACAGTTTTTGCAGGTGTTTATGGGGGATGATTTGTTGGGCCACATCGTGGCCCAATCAAATCTGTATGCCCATCAGCATTGTGCTGCGAAGCCAGACTCCTACTTGGCAAGGCAGCAATGGACCCCGCTAGATGTGCCAGAATTTCTGAAATTCTGGGCACTTACTATGCTGAGGGCATCATAAAGAAGCCCTCAATTCGCTCCTACTGGAGCAGTAGCCCCATCTGCTCTACCCCCATTTACCCCCAATCAATGTCACGTAGAAGGTATGAAAACATTTTGCGTTTCATGCACTTCAGTGACAACAGCCTGTGCCCCCCTAGAGAGCATCCCCAGTTTGACAGGCACCAGACTTTTACATTTTATTCGTACATTTTTATATTCTACAATTGGTGCTGTATTTTGCCAAAATCTTTGCACACCTATGCATGGGGGGCATGGGTGTACTCAGGAGATCTTGCAGAAAACAACCTGGAGAGTTTTCATGCAGTAACAAACAACAGTGTCTCCTAAATCACAGTCCAAAACTACTGTGGGCGTAAAAATCTGAAAATTGAAAAATTACACCACACACCTTCTCAAATGTTTTGGGCTAAAACCGTTGCATCCATGGCATCAAAGCACTCCATATGCAATACCTTGGGGTGTCAACATAACAAATATAAACAATTTTCTGGCAATAATTCAAACTGGGGTATGCGGTAGACCCAAAACCAAAGATAGGCCTAGCTGAAGAAATAATCTCAATTTCAACTCCAATGACAAAGTCATAAAAATTGTATTTGAACCTTCCCAAAATCCTGGCAAACCTATGCATGGGGGGCATGGGTGTACTCAGGAGATCTTGCAGAAAACAACCTGGAGAGTTTTCATGCAGTAACAAACAACCGTGTCTCCTAAATCACAGTCCAAAACTGATGTGGGTGTGAAAATGAAAAATGACCACCAAACTGTATCCAATTTGTTTGGAGCAAACGGATGCATCCATAGCATAAAAACACTCCATTTACAATACTTTGGGGTGTTAGCTTACCAAATATATGCACGTTCATAAAACTGGGGTATGTAAAAAGGCCCCTAAAAAGAAGATAAGCAAAGAAGATACTGTATGTCAAATTAGAAAATTGACAAGCACATGTCAAAGATTGGCGTAGCACCCCAAAAACAACAGAACAAATCTATATATGGGTGGTATCAATTTACTCAGAAGATGTTGCTGAACATATTTTGGGGTGTTTTTTGGCAGTAACCCATAACTGGATTTGACAATTCATGCCTAAAGTACAATGTGTGTGAAAAAATAACACAAAAAGTGACTACCTGAAAGTTTGACATAGAGCTAGTGCATGGAAAGTGTTAAAATACAACTCTTTGAAGCACCCTAGGGTGTGCCCTTTCTAAAAATATATGGTTTGATGGGGGTAAATTACTTTGGCCGGCTTCAAAAAATGTCCCAATAGGACATGGGTGCATGATGACGAAATGTGAAAATTCCAAGTTGGAAAACTGAAATGCGCACCCCCCAAATAAGGCCTATTAGCCCCCAAATGACCCGACATACCTATACATGGGTGGTATCAATTTACTCAGAAGATGTTGCTGAACATATTTTGGGGTGCTTTTTGGCAGTAAACCTTAAAGTTCACAGTACATGTATTCTTAAATTGCGTTCAAAAAAAAATAATCACCAAATTTTTTTTTTTTCTCAAACTTTGGCATAGATTTGTGGTAAAATGGTTTGCATGGAAAGAGTCAAAATACCCCAAGTTTAATACCTTGATTTGTGTACTTTAAAAAAATATGTATATGTGGAGGGTTATTCAGGAATTAGTGACAGATATCAGTGTTACAATGTCACTATCACTAGTTTTGAAAATAAACTCTTTGGAAATGGCAAAGTGCTACTTGCACTTATTGTTGCATAAAATAAGGAAAAAAGCGAGGAATATGTAAACATTGGGTATTGCTAAACTCAGTACTAAATTTAGAAACTACTAAAGAATTAATTTTTTTTGACGGTTGTTGATACATAAGAAATTTTGGGGGTCAAAGTTCGAAAAAGTGGTGTTTTTTCAATTTTTGTGTCATTTCACAATATTTTTTATAGTAAATTATATGAAATGATGAAAAAAATGGTATCTTTATAAAGTCCATTTAGTGACGAGAAAAACAGTGTAAAATATGTGTGGGTTACATAAACGAGTAAGAGGAAAATTTGACGTAAACACTAAGAGCGCAGAAACGTAAAAACAGCAGCGGTCACGAACGGACGGATTCGTGTAAAACCGCCCGGTCACTAAGGGGTTAACACAGGCCCGCAAGAGAGTGTTTGTCACATTTTGCCTCGATGGAAACATTCTGTTTTGCATTTAACCCCTTAACGACGCGGGGCGTACCATGCCGTCCTCCATGGTGTGGGCTTTAACGCCGCAGGACGGCATAGTATGCCCCACGGCATTTCCTTGTTCTCGGCGCGAAAAACGGCCCGCCTCCCTTCCCACAATGCTGATCGCAGGCTGGGGGTCTGCCTGAAAACCGGGCAGACCCTCCCAGCTGGCGATTGGCATTGTGGGAAGGGAGGCGGGCCATTTCCCTCGTTGAAACGCCAAGGCAGCCAATCCGGCGCTTGAACATGACGTTGCAGCGGTGACAAGCTGTCACCTCTGCAACTGTCAGAATGTCTCAGCCAATGATTGTTGCATTGGCTGAGACATTGTCTCTGCCCCTTTCTCCTGTTCCTCATTGTGATCTGAGGAGCGAGAGAGGCAGCGGAGCAGAGCTGTAAAGAAGAAAAAAAACACTAAAAAACCCTGGCGCTGTACCCCCTGGCAGGCACAGTACCCCCTGGCAGGCACAGTACCCCCTAGCACAGTACCCTCCTGGCAGGCACTAAACCCCCTGGCACAGTAACCTGGCTGAAAAGAAAAAAAAACTGAAAAAAACCTAAAAACCCCAGGCACAGTACCCTCCTTACAGGCACAGTACCCCCTGGCACAGTACCCTCCTGGCAGGCACTGTACCCCCTGGCCTGCAGTGTACCCCTGATTGGCAGTGTACCCCCGATTGAGAACCCGCATTGGCATACGACCCTTTGGCATTTCTGACTACCCGCATTGGCATACGACCCTTTGGCATTTCTGACTACCCGCATTGGCATACGACCCTTTGGCATTCCTGACTACCCGCATTGGCATACGACACCGTGGCATTCCTGTCTACCCGCATTGGCATACGACCCCCCTTGGAATATTCTTACCTTGTCTAGATAGATAGAAGTACCGGCCACTACAAGGACCGGGAGGGCTTAGTTTAGGTGTTCTAATATTTTAGCAGTGTACTTGACCCCATCAGTTCCCCGACCTCCCATTTAATTAGTTATAACAAGATCCCCATAAAAATGTCATCCCGCTTTTATTCCCCAGAAGAGGCATATGAGATCCTGGCCGCCTCTGAGAGTGACGCTCTCGCCGACAGTGACACCCTCACAGCCTCTGATATAGAGCTCCTTAGTGAACCCTCCAGTGATGGTGACCCCCCACCATCTACTGGGAGGCGCGAAAGCAATTGGGTACCCCCAAATATGGCTGCCCCAGAAATACCCCCATTTATAGCGACTCCTGGCATCACAGTAAGGGTAGAGGACTGTGAGCCAGTGAGCTTTTTTTTTTTTTTTTTAAAATTCAAAGTTTTTATTATTTTTGGAGGAAAGAACAGAAAAGTATAACAGTTGGGTACAGAAAGAAAAAACAGGGCAGTCAATACCTTTCTGGTTACATATAAGGGGAACAAAACATACAGTAACTTACAAACAAACACAGGCCACCAGCCCTTAAATGGAGAGTAATACCTCAGTGAGCTTTTTTAATCTCTTTATGTCGGACAACGTATTCGAGATGGTGAAGAAGTGGGAGTTACTCCAGTGGCGCAGAGGGAGGTAATTTGCGTTGAAAATCCGTATAAATGCGAAGCGGAAATATTCTAAAGTCAATTATAAGAGCACAGTCTAGGAACAGACCAATGGTAAAGTGCTATCTTAAGTGTACACTAGAAAAAGTGCAATGCAATCGAAAGTGCATATGGTGCAAACGGCTAAAAAAGTGCTAATTGGGAGCACAGTCTAGGAAGAGACCAAAGATAAAGTGCTATTTTGAGTGTACACTAGAAAAAGTGCAAATGCAATCAAAGTGCATATGGAGCAAATAACAGCTAAAAACGTTGTGCACGTTATAAAGCGTACTGCGAAGAAAGTGTTGGATATTCGTAATAGAAAAGGTTCATAAAAACATACATAAAAGCATATAAAAAGGACATAAAAACAACACACACTTCTTGTGCAAAGTGCAAATATAAAGTGCAATTGAAATAGCACAAAAATGGTAATAAAAATAGTCCAGAGATAATGCAAATAGTCTAAAAAAGACAGTCTTATACGTGAATAAATAAAAGGAGGGCTTATTGATAACTGTGTAGGCCTCTCACTTATAACGTCCGTATACGAGGATCCTCCGAATGGGGGAGAAATGGATCTTATCCTTGTTGTCCTAGTGGATTCCGCGTTCTAGTAGATTCCACGTTCTCGTTGGAGAACGAAGGAGCCATGGCACAGCCTCTGTGTTGTGATATATAATCCCAAGCGCTGGGGATAAGCAGGCACACAGACACTGGAGGCAGTATATGTACAATAAGGCTGTATTGCAGAATGGTTCACAGCAAGCAGTCCAGCACAGCACAAACGGTAACACAGAAAATAGGCAAGTGGATGGTGGACCACGTAGTCTCTCTCCAGATCCGCTTGAGGAGAAGCAGGAGCCTTTAGGCAAATGTACCTTGATAGAAGGTTGGTCTCCTTGGAGAGAGCTGGAGGGCTGGAAGCCACTAGAGTGTCTCTGAACCCACTGGATAGTGGGCCACGCAGTGTATCTTCCAGCAAGCAGGACCCAGGTAATGCAGACACAGCAAGGATGCACGGCAGAGCAAAATAATTTGGAGACATACAATGACAAGAGGGAGCTCTCAAGACCTCTGGACACAGGAAGGGAAAAACACAAAATGAAGGTGTGGTCTGGTTATATGCAGACTCCTCAGGTTCAGACACAGGAGTTAACCCTAAGGTGAGGAGCAGGTATAGAGAGCAAGTGACCCAGGCTGACCACAGCAGGCTCTCAGGGCTGAGGCATGACAGGTGGAGGATACGCGTTTCGGCAGCTCACGTGCCTTCATCAGTCCATAAGATTTGCCCCTTTTTTTCTCTTATGGACTGATGAAGGCACGTGAGCTGCCGAAACGCGTATCCTCCACCATTATCATTTTTCTTTCCCCCCCCCCCCTTTATTTTAGATTTTCTTAATAAACCACGTTATTTTAACTCACCAATTCGTGGTTTTGCTGCTGTTTTTTTTTGGTCTATTTACTTTATTTGCCCTTCTGAGCCAGTAGAAGACCGTTAAAGAGGTGACGGTGCCCACCGAGCAAAGGAGCACTGCATGCCATTAAGTTGAGCCTGGAACAAGGCTCCACCATCGGTGAGTGAGACTAACCCTATCTTTACCAATGTACCCAGTCATCATTCAAGTTGCGCTATGAATACCTTGTTTTTCTATATCGGAGGTGAACAATAATTTCAAAAGAAGGGAGGAGGCCACTCTATACTTGGCCCAGTGCATTTCGAACCAGAGCCTGGACCATATAGGCTCTGGAAAGTGTAAGTGTGCATTTTTCTTGCATCCTTCCACGACTAATATATCTAGACAATATTGCACTATTTTTCTCTTTCTCTCTGTTTTTCCCCTTCCCCGTACTACGAGAACGTGGAATCTACTAGAACGCGGAATCCACTAGGACAACAAGGATAAGATCCATTTCTCCCCCATTTGGAGGATCCTCGTATACGGACGTTATAAGTGAGAGGCCTACACAGTTATCAATAAGCCCTCCTTTTATTTATTCACGTATAAGACTGTCTTTTTTAGACTATTTGCATTATCTCTGGACTATTTTTGTTACCATTTTTGTGCTATTTCAATTGCACTTTATATTTACACTTTGCACAAGAAGTGTGTGTTGTTTTTATGTCCTTTTTATATGCTTTTATGTATGTTTTTATGAACCGTTTCTATTACGAATATCCAACACTTTCTTCGCAGTACGCTTTATAACGTGCACAACGTTTTTAGCTGTTATTTGCTCCATATGCACTTTGATTGCATTTGCACTTTTTCTAGTGTACACTCAAAATAGCACTTTATCTTTGGTCTCTTCCTAGACTGTGCTCCCAATTAGCACTTTTTTAGCCGTTTGCACCATATGCACTTTCGATTGCATTGCACTTTTTCTAGTGTACACTTAAGATAGCACTTTACCATTGGTCTGTTCCTAGACTGTGCTCATATAATTGACTTTAGAATATTTCCGCTTCGCATTTATACGGATTTTCAACGCAAATTACCTCCCTCTGCGCCACTGGAGTAACTCCCACTTCTTTTCGTATTTCAAACACATTTCTGTCGAGGTTTTGTGTTCCTCTACCAGTAGGCTGCATACATATTCATACCAATATCCTATTCACTTTAGCGCCTCCTCCGCATCACATTCCCTCGTATTCGAGATGGTGGTTGAGCAAACCAACCTGTTTGCCAACCAATATCTTGATGCGCATCCGGATTCACATCGCCACAGACGTAACAAGTGGCCCCCATAGGATGTCATAGAGTTAAAAAAATTTTGGGCTCTAACCCTCGTAATGGGAATAGTGAAGAAGCCAAGTATCCGGTTTTACTGGCACAAAAACCCCATTATTCCCAAGGGTTATGAAGAGGGAGAGGTACGAAAATCTCATGCGATTCCTCCATTTTAACGATAACTCACTGTGCCCACCAAGAGACGACCCAATGCATGACCGCCTCTATAATATTCGGCCCCTTATCAGATTTATGTCTGCCAAATTCACTGATAATTATGTTCCCGACCAAAATATATCTGTAGACGAGTCCCTTATGAAATTTAAAGGCAGACTGCTCTTCAAGCAGTATATCCCAAGCAAGCGATCCCGGTATGGCATCAAATGTTATAAATTGTGTGAGTCCACAACAGGCTACACCTGGGCGTTTAGGATATACGAAGGGAAAGATAGCCACCTTGACCCCCCAGGATGCCCCGATTCTATTGGCACCAATGGAAAAATTGTGTGGGATCTGGTCTATCCCCTGTTCAATAAGGGCTATCATTTATGGGTCGATAACTATTACAGCAGTATCGACCTATTTAAAAATTTATATTGTTTCGAGACCCTTGCGTGTGGCACAGTGTGGAAGAATCGCAGAGGTTTTCCCCAAATCCTGACAGCAGGCAAAAAAAGTAGAGGCTCCTCTTCAGCTCTACGTCAGGAAGAATTGCTAGCCCTTCGGTTCACCGATAAGGATGTATACATGCTATCTACAGTGCACGACGAAAGTTCAGTGCCAGTGCCTGTGAGAGGGAGAACTGAGCCACTGGAAAAGCCGAAGTGCATTGTAGTTTACAGCAAGTTTATGGGGGGAGTAGAATTGGCTGATCAATGTATACAGCCTTATCTGGTGAACCGAAAGACTAGGGCATGGTACAAGAAGATTGCCATCTATTTGACTGAGATTGCAATTTTCAATGCGTACGTGCTCTACAAGCAGGCAGCAGTACAAAAGCCATATCCCTTCCTAGAATTCATGCTTGAGATCATATCCCAACTTATCCTAACCCCGGCCCCCGTTACATCCGCTTTGGAATCAGGAGATCTCCAAAGATTAAGTGGCAGACAGTTTCCTTCCCGAGTCCCTCCCACCCGCTGTAAATGTCTCCCCAGAAAAAGTGTTGTGTCTGCCGCAAGAAAGGAATCCGAAAGGATTCTAGTTATTATTGCCCTACCTGCCCATCTCTACGTTGCCTCTGCATAACCGAGTGCTTCAAAATTTATCATACCGAGCTAAATTACTAAATCCCCTTTTCTGGTTTGTCCTGACTACCCTTTGCTGCCTGTACCGACTCACTGGCTTGTTATACCGACTACTCTTTGTTTGCTGCCCGTACCGACTCATTGGCTTGTTATACCGACTACTCTGACTTCTGGAATCCCCTGAATTTGGCCTGTCCCTGTTTACGTTAAGCCCAGCTATTCTAAAGTGGCTGCACCAAACAACTCAAAATACTAATTTAGAATCATTGGCACGTCATCTTTGGAGCAATATTCTTTCTTGGCGTGCCATGTTCTCTCAAAGTCTACATAAATCCTGAAAATCACTTGTCAAATTACCAAAAAACTAAATACAAAATGCTACATGTGGGGTACCGTTGAATTCGTAATACATTGCCGAACACAAATATCAATGTTTTAGGCCTGTAAAGGGTTGACTGAGCATGATATTAGCAGTAAAATAACAGTTTTCGTGTAAAACAAATGCAAAACACTAACCTGAAGACTAAGTGGCTACTATACAAAACTGGACATACCCCATTTTCAATACTCTGGGTTGTCTACTTCTCAAAATGATATGCCGTGATGGGGTACTTTTCATACCTGGGCTGCCATACCCTCTCAAATTCAACCTAGGCCCAGCAAACCAATCTGGCAAACTCTACATTTGACCGTGTAACTTTCCAAAAAGCAAAATAAAAACGCAACATGGGGGTACCGTTGAATTCGTAACACATTGCCGAACACAAATATCAATGTTTTAGGCCAGTAAAAGGTTGACTGAGCATGATATTAGCAGCAAAATAACAGTTTTCGTGTAAAAAATGCAAAACACAAACATTAAGACTAAGTTTGGCCAGGGTTTGTGACTAAGTGGCTACTATAAAAAACTGGACATACCCCATTTTCAACACTCTGGGTTGGCTACTTTTCAAAATGGTATGACATGATGGGGTACTTGTCATACCTGGTTGCCATAACCTCTCAAAGTCATCATAGGGCCAGAAAACCAATCTGGCAAATTTCAAGTTGGAAAACCTGAAATGGGCAAACTCTATATTTGACCCTGTAACTTTCCAAAACATCATAAAACCTCTACATGGGGGGGGGGGGTACTGTTGAACTCGTAAGACATTGCCGACCAGAAATATGAGTTTTTTTAGGCCAGTAAACTGTCGAGGGAGCTTAATGATCTTAACATGTACAGCTTGGAAAAAAGACGAGACAGAGGAGATATGATAGAAACATTTAAATACTTAAAGGGAATCCACAAGGTAGAGGAAGGGAGTATATTTAAAAGGAAACAAAGTAGCAAAACAAGAGGACATAGTCTTAGATTAGAGGGGCAAATGTTTAAAAGTAACATCAGAAAGCATTATTTTACTGAGAGGGTGGTGGATACATGGAACAGTCTTCCAGTTGAAGTGGTAGAGGCCAAAACAGTAATTGAATTTAAGCAAGCATGGGATAGGCATAAGGCTATCCTAAACAAAAGATAAATCCAGGTAAAGTATCCATGTAATTGGGCAGACTAGATGGGCCGAAAGGTTCTTATCTGCCGACATTTTTCTATGTTTCTATATCATCAGTAAAATAACAGTTTTTGTGTGAAAAATGCAAAACACAAACATGAAGTCCAAGTTTGCGACTAAGTGACTACTATAAAAAAACAAAACATACACCATTTTGAATAGCCTGGGTTGTCTACTTTTCAAAATGGTATGACATGGTAAGACATTGCCGACCAGAAATATATGTATTTTATTTCATTTAATGCTAAGCGTACAATGTCATTCACACTAAAAATACAATGCAGAACTTTGAAAATAGCAAAATTTCCTTTTTTCTCATAGTTTAGACTTTTTTTCATACTATAATATATTTTATATATAAATCTTTGATGAAAGCCCTATTTCTCCTGAACAAAATGATGTATAATAAGGGTGGGTACACTTAATATGTAAGAGGTAAATTATGGTTGAACAGCGAATAGCTGAAATTCTTCTTTTAGAAGTGTTCAAAAGTGTTCCAAACTTGTAAAATTACTCCCGTCCTTAAGGGGTTAATGTTGTTGTGCTGTTGAACTGTAAACATGTTGGGTGGAAAGTCACGCCCACTTGGCATGTCATGTGATGTCATAGTAGGTAGGACAGTATGTTAGACGCGACTCACACCCTCTGAACTCAGACTCTGCGAGATTGATGAATGAAGAGGATGGGTAAGTGAACTCACGCACGGTAGATGAGCGGGACAGTGAAGGCTGGCGTCAGACGGGTGCAGTATGTGCGCCCGTACGGGCGTGCCCTCTGGCGTCCGTCGCAGCATTGAGACGCTGTGACAGGGACAGCCACACGCTGTTGCGCACATGAATTGCGCGCGCAACAGCGTGAGGCTGGCCCCGTTGCAGCATCTCAATGCTGCGACGGATGCCAGAAGGCACGCCAGTATGGGCGCACATACATAGTGCGCTCGTCTGGCGCCAGCCTAAAAAGAAAGAAGACAGTCGGCGTTTTTTAATTTTACTTGTCCAAAAGATTCTTTCCCTTTTAAATATCACTCCAGGGACAGACAGGTTTTATAATCGATCGCCTTAAAATGGGGTCAGGAAGGAATTTTTTCCTTGGACACCTTACTAGAAGGATGTCCAAGGTGTTTCGCCTTCCTCTGGAGTCGAAGAAAGGCATCTTTTGGGCATGGTTTTTTATTCAAAATTTTTTTTTTAAAATAAATAATTAAAATTACATTTGTTTCTGTATTGTTTAATTACATAAATAAATCTTATGACTTTTTAGAAATGCAGTCAGCAAGGTGGATAAAGGTTAATATCTGGGTGGTTGTTGTGCTGCTGCTTTTACATAGCGCTGGAGGTTGTCTTTTTATTACCTGTATCATAAGGGATCACTGGAAGGGTCGTCTGGAGGAGACATTTCCTGCACCATTTGAGACATTTATTTAATCCGTTCAGGTCATGGACAAGATCCAGAGTGACCATCACAATGAGGAATCGCTATCACAGTGTTTTAATATCTTGTCATCTGCTATCAGTTTATAAACTCCAATGTGATCTGTGAAATATTTTAGGAAGAAAATTGGATTTATCCCAGACTGATTCACATAAAAAGTCATAATTTATTTAAAAAAATGTTTCATTACATTCGGGACGGCTGGTGTGGTAGATAAACAAAGCAATTGTTTTGTAAGTAGAGCAGTCGGTTGCAGCCCCCGTGACATCATAACACAGTTGTGTGACATTTCGCAGGAGAACAGCCTGAAGTCCCAGAGCCACGTTCAAGTAGAGATGCAGGCGGCCGCGCTGTCTTGAAAGTGACAGTTCATCTCAATATAAATATCCATATGTCCCCCACTTGCATCAAACAATCACTTTCCCTGTCGATCTCTGTGCTGGCCCTCCCTCATATGCGCTTCCACACGCACACACCCGACCTAGAGACAAGCATAATAACTCATCCAAAAACAGCAACAAACATCAAGTTAAGGAAAAGTCTCAGGGACCCGAACGGGCATAAGGCTGGCCGTCCACTGGATCCGTTTTCGTCCGATGGCGCGATCATCCGATATCGCGTTCTTTTGTCCGACCGATCTGATCACACGCATGCGGTTCACCCATCAACCATTGCGTCCGACTTCCGACTTCATGCGGCGCGATACGACACTACCGGACACGAGGCACTTCAAGTCAGAGGGGAATTTATCGTGTCAACTAGGCACAACCATCCGGCAGAAGATGGATGCTGAGAAATTGATCAGGTAAGTATATGCATTTTATAATTAAAAAGTCCAAGTTTTGTGTAGAGAGTAGGTGGGACTAGTCTTGTTTAGGTACGGGGATGATTTCTGATGACCGTACGACCAGTCAATCATTTTTTTATAAAAAAAATTAACGGTGTATTCACTTAATTAGCAGTAAAAATTATTTTAATTTATTTTTCTGAGCATCTTTTTTTATTTTGAAGAAAATTTAGATTACCAAGGGCCCTATTACATTCTTTACGTTAAAACACTTGCGCAGCGCATGAATTTTTGTGCCCTTCTTTAAACGTAAGCACGCGTATAAAATCAACACAGGTATTCCAATCCTCACACATTTTTTCATCCGTCAAGAAACTGCGCATTTACAGACGCGCACAAACGCGCAGCAACGAAATTTAGTGTGCGGACTGTTTTTCACGCAATTCAGCCAATCAGAATTAAGAACCACAATTATCTTACGTTAAGTTTTTGCGCCTGTCAAAGTCAGAGTATATATGCTGCAGCAATAAAAAATGCACGCACCCAACTTCTCAATTTTTTTGGTTTGGTATGAGTATAACTATACTTTGCTGCATTTTTTTTTTTTGTGTGCTGTCCCTTAGTCGTCCGATAAATCACTTCCAGTGGACGAGGGTAGTCGGAGCTTATCGTACGACCGACATCGGACGAAATCGGATGAAACGGTTGTCCGACTACGGATCCAGTGGACGGCCAGCCTAACTAACCAAACGCACGTTTCACCGCGTGGCCTATAACTTTTGCACAGTACTGTATGTATGTCATTACCTTATTTGTTTCCTACACCTGCCTGACACGTGTCACCTGTTTGTAAACAAATTCACCTGAGTTTCCACTACAACCTGCCTGTTTGTCGTGTGTCCCCTGCATTTGGGCTCTGTATACTCCAGTACCACGATTGTGACAATAATAGTGCGTATTGTGTAATAAAACCAAACTAAAATGATAACCAAAATAAAAACTCACATGAAGTAGAGCCAAGAGGAGCTGCTGTACCTTATTCATGCCTAAGGGTTGTTTGTTGTGGCACAACCCCATAAAAGCCCATTCAGAAGGAAATATTCCACAGGTGGTGCATGTAATGTAAATTCACGTATTACACAATAACAATTAAAGTGATAGCAATTCAACCAAACTTCATAAGCGGTTATTCAAAGAGCACCGAAATGTCGCTGAAAAAACACAGTCTTAACGATCCGAAATATCAGATCACTTTGAACCGCTGCAAAAAATAAACTTAACACGTCCGAGGAAAAGTCGATGATCCGCCGAACAAAGCACCGACCAGCCGTCAGGAAAAGCCAGGAAGCTGACGAACGGGGGTATAGTGCATGCTGTTACGAAGACTGTTGCAAGTGCCCTGCTTTGGAGGGATATATATATATAAGTTGTATTTGTTATTGCAGAAGCCACTTGCACATCAAAACAATTCAATGAACTGCATCCCAGAGCTCCTGTGCCACATTCCCCATATGCAGCAAGGAATTCTGGGTAGGATTTGCAAAATATTATTTCAATTGTAGTGGAGGGCAAAAAAGTGAGGGAAAGAAGGTGCACGGAATGAGGGCACGGAGCGTGTCATTGGCTGCAGTGGGACGGCTTGAACTCATGCAGTCAATGCTGCAACCAATGCACTGTGCGTCGGCTGCCAAGGTGGGCCGAAATCAGCGAGCTGCACGGCAGCTGTCTTTGAGGTGTACCTGTATGCCTCACCGACGAAAGCCACGACTTGCGGGCGCCAACCACGCGTCCTCTAGGGGTTAATAATCAGTGACTGAATCTGGGCGAATGTTGTGTGTATCTGTGAGTGCATATGTTTGAATCTGTGTGTGAATCTGAGTCTAAAACCATGGGCACATTGGGCAGTAATTGTGATGCATAATCAAATCGTGAGACCAGAGAAGATGCGCAGCCCTAGCACTAACTAACCTGAATGGAGGTGACCTGTAGGAGATGCAGAGAGCATCACTCAGCCCTGATTCATGGAAAAAGCCCTGCAGGGATATCTAATGATTAAACCCACACAATCCATTCCGGTTGGTGAGGGGTTAAGTCGGAATCAGATGGGGTCTCTAATACAGACCCCCTCCGTGTAAAACCCGTCATCCTCTGAATGGATTCAGTGGATGACAGGATTTACTGAAACAAACCTCAACAATCAGGTCTATTCAATGTTAACCACTGCACACCCTAAAATAATATTTCGCTCATAAAACCCCACTTACATGCCATTTTGATCATTAATCTCCTCCCTTGGGAGAACTTAAATGCTGCCTCAGATCTCAATACTGTTACTGTGTTGTTGTAGAGAAGGTGGAATGAGAAGCCCCCACCATCATTGTAACAAAAAGTTCAAGAAAATGTGTTGCTGGTCTAGCACATCCAGGATGAGGACCGAAATGAAGGAAATTCTGAGGTCACCTAGTTTTATGTAGGACCAAGAATCATGGTTGTCAGAAGAGCTTAAATTGACACAGTCGTGCCCGACACAGATTGAGCTAATTTGACATGGAATCCCCTGCCTTGAACCCATTTAAATTGACTAAAGGGAGGTATCCCCTGTCAAAGTTTTACTGTCCCTGCGGCATGCCGCGATGACAACCGCTGGCAGCAGAGAGGCGCTCTACAGGATAGCGCTTCGCTCCGCCTGTGCCTTGTTTGACTATTGGCATGCTGACTGACATGGTGGAGGCACCCAGCACTGGATTGGGGTGAGTACCAAATGTGACATAAAGGGATGAGATACTGTATTGATCTTAAAGTTGAATCTCCTGATGGGTTGGCACAACAAATGTGCTCCAGGGCTGCACAGGTGCAGTGTAAACTCCCTGTACAGTTCCAGATCTATATATTACTGTGCATTTTGTATTGAGGCACTTTGACATACAGATAGTTTACATTACTAATAATCTCAACATCATCACAACAAATAGGCCGGGGTCAAACGAGCGTCTTTGAGAGCGGAAGGAATGTCCGTGAGAGTGGACGTCCTTCCACTCTGACGCCCGTCTGGCCACCTCGCTGAGCGCAGTTAGAGCACTCAGCGCTGCAAGGCACGATTTTCCCCCTATTGAGGATCACGCTCTGCAACCCCGTCCAACACGCTTCTAGCATTTTGACGGGGCGGGTTTCTGCATTGCCGCTTGTAGCATGCACAATGTGTGCTCGCGCTACAGCGTGTGACCAGCCCCACCGAAGCGTCACAATGTTGAGACGAATGCCAGGAGGCTCGTCTGACCCAGGCCTAAGTGTCAGGAATGGCACCGGGGTGGCACCGCAGGTTCAGGGAGTCTAAGCCCAGGATGCAGGGATGCTCTGAAGGTACCTTGGTTAGGCTGATGTTATGTGATCCGAGGCGTGGTACAATGGGGGTTATCCAGGAGAATTGTCAGCAGGCGATCCTAAGTCGAGGGACTGGTACACCGGGATAGTCGTTGAAGCAAGCAGGGGTCTGATACACAGTAAGTCTTTAACAATAGTTCAGATATGTTTGCAGGATAGACTTGCAATGAGAAGCCATGGTAGAAAGGTGGGAGTGTCTCTTTATTTGCAAGCAGGAGGGTGTGGTGTGTGTGGTGCTTGTGCTTTTACTGTTTAACCCCTCTCCTTGCTGGATTGGAACGGGGCAGCACTTTATATGTGCTGCCTGAGCAAGGAATGTGATCCTGGGGTGGTCAGCGATGGGGATCCTGACACTAAGCAGGATACTTGACCACTTATATTTAACTTTATCACATTTACTATAGGGTTTATTCACTTACCTTTGAACTGGCCCCAAATTGCACCGACTGGTGAAATTCATAAATTTCCGGCCAATTCATCTATTCACTTAGCTGTCAATTTGCCAAATACTGGCAAATTGACAGCAAACTACGGTGCATTCCGATCTACTTAGGTGGCCTTAGGCGCAACTGAAATTGACCCATAAAAGACGATCCTGTCTATTCACACAATGCCAAATTATACTAAAACTCTATCAAAATGCTGTGATTTTCGGTGGTACAGTTCAGCCCGTTTGAACAGGCGAATCCCATAGGTTTCAATTTAAAAACGTAATATCTTTTTAATTTTTGTTTTAAAAGACCATTTATTAATTTCCAGCAAAAACCCTTTTTATTTTTTAGAATTTTTTGTATTTTTTTTAAATATTTTTGTTTTTCTTATTTTTAAAAGACTTCTTTTTTTTATTTTGTAACAGACCTTTTGATTTTTTTATTTTTTAAAATGACTTGTTTATTATTTGGACACATTTTTACTACATTTTTACAGATTTATACTCCTATAAGGATACTGTTTTTTTTTTTTTCTTTCTTTCTCTTTTCAGTTCGGAATTCTACGATACTAATTTGGCAGTTTTCGCAGACGTCCGATTGCTGCTTTGGCAACTCAAATTTCAGGAAAATATGGTGACCATATGCTAAATAGTGAATTCCATTTGTCAAAATGGAATCCCCAAAATGGGACGAAACACAAAGCACCAAAATTGTACGCAATTTTAATAGAATAGACTACTTGACATAATGGCCATGTGGGTCCATTCCATGTGAAATCAGCCAATGAAAAATAAATTTTGCAACTTGATGTCATGGATATGGTACATTTGTACCTTACCATGAGACGTTTAATCTAAATGATTTTTTTCTAATTTTTGTCCACCCGTTTGAGATATTGAACTTTCAATATTGCCTAAAAATGCCCAAATTCACTAGCCACCATAACTTTAAATGCCTTTTACACATATCTGTGTTGGCTACAGAAATGGGACATGTGTCGTGTTAATGTTTATGAATAGGACATTCATTTGATATTAAACATGACACAATTGTAACATTTTATACATTCACAATTATTTTTTTTAAATTTAGAGTTTTCGGATAAAAGGAATTTTTTTTAAATTTTCAAAAATTTCACAATTAAATCTTGTAGCCAGCCAGTCCTAATTTCAAGGTGGTATCTCAGCGATATAATACAAAAATGTAATTATCTTGTTGCGGTGACAAGGAATTGACTTGACCCCAAAAATAGACAAAAATGTCTACACTTAGGCTGGGGTCCGACCAGCGCACTTTTAACGTGCGTTCTGGCGCACTTAATTACGGCCGCACTAGCAGCAAATGACGGGCAATGACAGCCAATAACGAAGTAACGGTCGCATGAAAGTCCGGCCGCGCAACGCAAGGGAAAATGAACGCATTTTTTTCGAGAACGCAGAACCGCTAGTACTGACTACAGAGTGCGCTGCGTCCGCTAGCGGTGTGTGTGTGTGATTTGGAGACGTCAGACCCTGCTCATGTCCGGCCAACATAACGTCCAAGACACCCAAAGTTCCGTTTGGATCCGTAAAAAATCAGCACGAAAATGCGCATCGTATGACCGTTTTCGCGAATTCCATGAAAAAATACGTCAATGCGTTCGGACGCACTTTTTTACGTTCGCGTGTAAAAATGCTTTCGTTTGACCCTAGCCTTAATGATAAAGAACCTCTTCATTTTGGCTAGCATGTGGAATGCCTTTGTCATCTCCTGTGGGGTTAGCTGGTTAACCGTGTAGCTGTAATTGGATCCAGTTTGAAAAGGATGTCGATTCCTGGCATGGTGAGAACATCCAGTTTCCTAAGATAAGAGCATGATGTTGCTGGTCCAGCTAGATGTAAGAATGACTTCATGTTCTGCCACATTCATTGAGAGAACACATCCCATCCACCATGAGTTGTTATAGGCACTTGCCATAAAACCATTCATACGATCAAAATCTACATCTTGAAGGACATGGAATCTCAAAATTCTTAGGAGAAATTTCCTTTTCAAGTATATTGTTTTCCATCTGACACAGCTTCCCTTCTCATTACTGCAATCTCCATGAAGTGCATACTTTCATGTTTTAGTGAAACCATCCAATCCGTTACTTTCCTCAAGTCTTTACTAACCCAGTACCCCCCTTTTTTAAAAAAGAGTTGCAACAGTTTTTTGACCACTTGTTCTCCTCCGTGTTTCAAATTAGAATGTAAATTTATCAAATAGTTAATGAATTAAACTTAATAAAGACTATTCACAAAAAAGTTCACTAAAAACGCACCACCAAATTAACTGAAGTGCACACACAGAGAGCCAGACCACAACTAAGCTGTCTGAAAGGTACAATGGTGGGGGAAGGGCACCTGAATAAACTTGCACAAACATGTTTGTTTTGCACAGATCTTTTACCAAGATAGCCTACCCTATCTACTAACACATCTCACTCTCTGTAAAAATACTGTTATATTTTGTTGGATACTTTTCAGTTTTCCACATAATTTTATTTTAGAAAAATGGACTTGAGGGGTTTAATTCTTTGTAACTGCCAACAAGAAATTTAAATTTTTGTATGATACCATCTTGAAATTTGGACTGGCTGGTTACAAGACCTATACCTTTTGAGTGGAAATTTTTTGAAAATTTAAAAAAATTCATTTTTTTCCGAAAACTCAATTTAATTTTTTTTTACTATTGTGTCATGTTTTATATAAAATGAAAGCCCTATTCATAAGCTTTAAAATGACAAATGTCTGTAGCTATCATAGGTATTTCGTAAATGGCATTTGAGGTTATGGTGGCTCGTGAATTGTGCCATTTTTAGGCAATTTTGAAAATTTAATATCTCAAAAAGGGGTGGAACAAAGAATTTGAAAATAATAATTTTTAAACCTATCATGGTAATGTACAAATGTACCAAAAATGAACCAAATCCATGACATTAAGGTTTTATGCATTGGTTGATTTGACCTGGAATGCATGTATGACTTAACAGTTCGTGATCGTTTACAAGCTGTATTTATTTCTTTTGTCTTGAACCAGATAAGAAAAAAACAGAGAGCTGGAGGCCTGAAAGACCCTTGTGCACTCCCTATGACTGTGATGTTGAACCTCAGCACCCCAGATGTTTCTAAACTACATAGCCCATGATCCTCCTACAGTCTTAAGTGCAATTCAGCATCATGGGACATGTAGTACTGTGACATCTAGTGAGTCCTGGTTTGTAATCACTGTTGTGATGACATTGTTTCGTACGTTGAAACTAAATTCATGTCGTTTCGACTTCAGAACACAAAAAGTGGGCTGAAAATACCCTTTTGTTCCTAATTTTTTTTCTTCTTCAATGTTGTATTTTGTTTGCATTGGAGTCTGCTATATACTAATGTTTTTCTTTAAGTGGAATGGAAGCTTAAAAACTATTTTATTCTTGGTTTCTTACAGAAAGCCTATGTTCACGTATGCGTTTTAGTCCTAATGGTGGCACTTTGTCCCCCAGAGTCCGTGACTTTAAAGCGCCCCCCCCTCTATCTTACAGGTACAGCTGTGCATCACAAGGCCACTTCTGCACCTCTTTCATCCTTTCAAAGAGCTAATGGCATAAAGTATCTCTCATGTAATCCAGGGAAATTTTCTTAGCAAACAGAATTTATATTTTGTTCCTGCTTTACATTTTATCCCAGGTGCCCCTTTTTATTGCAAAAAATGCGTCCTTAGGCTTTGAAATTATGTTATTTCATGTGCAAGGGGATAAGTGCTTAAATATAGCATAAATGCTGTGATGTGCGGTTTGTGGAGGGGCATAATACTGTTGCAATATTGTCAAAACGTCTGCCCTGTACAATAATCCAATAGTTTTATTAAACAGCAGACACCCTTTAACCCCTTCCATGCTGAACCATGACCTTGACCAAAAGCTGTATTTAATTCACCATTTTCAGCAATTTGTTTCTGTGGTACCTACAGAAATTATACCTTCTTCTTGTTCGGCAGACCCTCCTCTTTTAGACTGTAACTTTAGTTTAAACAGAAGAAAAACTACCGGCCCCACCAGTGCTCTGAGAGCCTGTGGAGACATGGGTTCGATCCCAGCGAGCAACCTCTCCAGTAAGTGTCCTTGGGCAAGACACCTAAGGGTACATACTCGCCACCCAGGACATACTTGGAAACAAGAGAAATCTCAATGTATCCTTCCTGGTAAAATCCTTGCAAAAAAAAAAGGGTAAAATTTCCAGTCATTTTCACAGTCTGTATATGCTAAAAAAGCAGCATAGGAGTCTTTAGTCACCAAATATATCAGAAATAAATTGTATGGTTCTGCATTAATGGGACACTTTCTTAAAATTTATATTCACTCCCTTTAACCCCTTCACTGCTGAGGCATTTCACCACTGTGTGCTGAGCTCATTTTTACCGCTTTCGCTCATCATGTTTAAACGCGATTTGAAGCCACATTTTAATAAATGACCCAGACATATTATATATCGTTCTTTCCGGCAGACTACGCAGATTCATAATATATCATTTTTATATGTATACGTCATGACCTGCCTGTATATTATAACAAAAAATACAATAAAAATTGAATTTTTAATCATCTGCAGTGTGTAAAGTGTTTTTTTTCACATTTTATCACATGAGCGTTTGCGGTTATGTTTTCTATGGGGTGCGCTTGTACAAAAAATTTGAAATGGGGACTTGTTACTTTTTTTGGGGGGAATTAAGTGATTTTTAGCAAACGCACCCCATAGAAAAAAATCATTAGTGCAGCATCATTGTTCACATTATAATTGAAATGTGAACAATATTGCTGCATTAATAAAAACAACACACAAAAAAAAACATGTTTTTTTTTATTTATTTATTTTTTTAAATTTATTTATTATTTTAATTTTTTTTTTTTACTTTTTACCTAGTCATGTTGGGTATCATTCGAAAGGCCATGCTCAGGCCTTTCAAATGACACCCTCCATGACCCCCTAGTTCTGGAGATATCGGGGTTCACAAGAACCCCCTATCTCCACCAGGGGATTTCCTTGGGAAATCCCCGGCAGCTAGGGGTTCCCCGGCTATCTGACGTCATCACGCTATGCGTGATGACGTCAGACAGCGAGGGGAGTCCCGGGGCGGAGCCGCCATCCAAGATGGCGGCCCCCACCGGAGATAGGCTGCACTTCGGCGCCGCAAGGCGCTGAAGTGCAACCCAGCACTTGAGGGGTTAAAGACAGGCATCGCTTAAAAGGGGAGACTCTCCCCTTTTAAGCGGTGCCTGGCTTTTACCGCTGCTCCTTCCTGATCGGGAGGGAGAGGGATCCGAACGGATCCCCCCCCCCTCCCTTCCAGGCTATCTCCCGGCATTGCCGGGGGGTCGCCTGGAAATGACGTCATCGCGCATGGTGCGATGACGTCATTTACGCCGGGAGGAGCTTGACTTCAGCGTCTGAGGACGCTGAAGTCAGAACGCCGTGGGACCCCGGACAGAGAGGTGAGTATCTCCGCCGCGGGTCCCGCACAGCTGATGATGTGTGGGGCACGTCCTCAGCATGCAACGTGCATCAATGAGGACGTGTCCCACACGTCTTCAGCAGTGAAAGGGTTAATAGTTGTTTAGATGTTATTATTTATCTGCATATATCCATTAAAAATCTCGACGTTGCGCGAAGAATGTAATACCATCTGCTCGAACGCATTCGCGCTGACAATAGTAAGTATGGGATGCGCGCACGCACTTGCGCTCGCGCTGGGTTCGCGCTGGGTCAATCTCGGTAGACACTAACGCGCATCGTTTACGCAAATGTCGGAATACGACGTTCCGCGCAAATGTTTTTGTCCTCGTGCAAAAGCGCATTTGCGCGCACGCAAATGCGCTGCGCGAGGATTGTAATAGGGGCCTGTATGGGTGAATTTTTCACGTGCTTCCCGTTGGCATTTATAAAATCTGCCAACCTTACTTTAAGGTTAGTATTCTTGCTCTTAAATACAATGTAACAAATCATAAATTTAGAACCCCCACAAAACCGCATTCCTACCATTCTGTGTCTGTTGCAATCCATAGTGATATAAAGTAACTTTTTAGGTGCCCATGTTTATTTGGCCATATTTTAATGCCACTTTAGTCTCTTTTCTGTACACCCATCCCTTACGAAGTAAAATTGGATATACAACGGATGACCATAAGACGAAGGTAAGTCCGTTTTACAGCTGCAAATATGTTGTTTTTCAAGCGGAACGGTCTGTGTTGTCACTGAAAGCACAGTTTAAGGAAGCTTTTCTGCGTGTGTCTGTTTGATAGCAGTAATGTGCTCATAAGCCGCTTAAGCCGTATTCAGAAAATAGCAATGCATTAATTTTTAAAGCAGAAAATGCCGGCGTAAAATATGCACTGCCACATGATGATAATGAGGGTGGATATTGTAAAGTCTGCCGAGGAAACGAAAGAGGAGCGCTTTGAAATATGAACATTCGTAAAACAATGGCTAGACATTCACATTATAATGAGCCTGGACTGTAATAAGAGCGATAAAAAAAATATATAAAAGAGGTGAGGACTGTGGCTCTGGAAGGGTTTGATCATTTTTTTTTGCATTTTATTTATAGGTACACAGCAAGCCACATATTTAAAGAATGGTGAGGAAAAGTTTTCTAAATTTTCAACCCTCCCTGTTTTAATAAATAAATAGGTTTCAGAGTTATTTCTCGCAAAAGCCCTTTTGGTTTCCACTATTCCCCAAGATTACAGCATTTATACTGCTAGGAGATGGAAACAAAGAAACTAGTCTTGTTTTTCAAATTTTGCAAATTAAGGAGGTGGGTGTTGGACTATTCCAGCTTTATGGAACATAATCAAATGGAATATAGACTGCAGGGTCACACTTGAATGATGGTTTGGGATTCATGGGATTTGTAGTTGAGCAATATCTGTTTGGGGGGGAGGGGCAGGATTTGAGACTCCTTGTTACTTTGGTGTTTATGTGTTTAGAACTCCAACTTTACCAGGGATTGATGCCGGATTGTGGGGATGTGGGTGGAAGAACAACTATTTATATATATATATATATATGTATATGTATATATATAAATCCAGAAGGTTCTGCACACATACCAAATTTATGGAATTCTGCCTCGGTGCTGGTAACCCTCGTGGTACATATATAGAACTCCAAAGTAGCGGGCCGCACTCGAGGACTTCAGTGGAAAATTTTTATTGCAAGATACTAAAAAAAGACACCGTTTCGGCCTACATAAAGGCCTTTTATCAAGGATAAAAACACATTGAATCTTGTTATTTATATAGTATAGACTGTTAAAGACTTACCAAGTCTGTATCGCGTTGGTCTCGATTGCGCCCACCCGGAAACCGGAAATGGCGCATCGTTTCTGACCACACACGCCACGTCCAAACAGGACGTACTTGTTGCGCCGCAACGGTCAACGTTGCCTAGGTAACCCTATAAACATAAACAGAAGGGGTACCATCAAAGGACTGGACGGAGGGTAATATGAAGAGTTAGAGGTGAGGGAAACTGTAAATGAGATCAAGACCTGAGACTGAGAGGGAGAAAGACGAATGAAAAGCGTGTGTAGGCTCATGATATAAAAAATGGATATACAGGGTGAGCCAGTCAAACCTGCATTTTTGAAAAGGGCGGGAGAGCTGTGAAAGTGGGCGGAGCGAGTTAGCAAGGTTACCATTGTGTCCCCCACAACTAAGCATTTCAGTCGTCATGGAGCAGTGGTCTAAACAACAACGTTCATTCGCTGTGAAAGCGTTTTACCAAAGTGGTAGTTATGCAGCCGCTCAGCGTCGTTTCCGGAAGAATTTTCAAATTAATCGAAATAAGCCAGTGCCGTCTGTTAATTCAATCAAATTGTGGGTGACAAACTTTGAAGCAATTGGTGAAACGAGAAGAAGGGGTGGCAGTGCAAGATCAGTGCGAACTCCCGCGAATATTGACCGCGTGAGAATTGATGTGGAAAGAAGCCCTCGGAGATCGGCGCGTCGACAGAGTGCTGCGCTTGGCATGGCAAACACGAGCGTCTGAAGAATCTTGAGGTTAGATTTACACCATCACCCATACAGGGCATAAGGACACCATCTTACTGGAGTTATTTTTAAACAGTGAATATTGTTTCTTAAATGCTTTTTAATGTACATTAAGATAGTAACAATAAAATTTTGAAATATCATCCGTTTATTTTTTACAGTCATTTCAAAAATGCAGGTTTGACTGGCTCACCCTGTATGTAAGGAGCTAATGGTGTGTGTGGGTGAACGAAAAAATATGGTGTTGTGTTAAAAAGATAAAAATATGTGTTTGTAAAAGAAAGCAAGCCAGTAGAGAATGAAATATGGAACAATGAAATGACAGAATGGGGAATGATGAAAAAATGGTGAAGGATAAAAAAGATATGTATATGTGTGAAATACTGAGAGAATATGTGTGCATGGAGAATGTGGACTACATAATGTGTGATATATAGAGCTAACTGTGATAGACTGGGTGGGTGAGTGAAACTATTAAATGTAGGATGAAAATGAAGAGATGAATGGGTGTTGTGTGAGAAGATTGTATCCAGTAGACAAGGATATGTGAAGAAAAATTGTGAATAGAGTATATATACATGGGCTATATGGTCTTTATCTGGTATAGAGGAAGGATGTGAAAGACACATACTCGTTGAGCCCATTTGGGGCAAGGGTATTAAGTGTCCTTATCCAAAAAGTCTCTCGATGTAGCAGGATCTGTGATCTGTCACCTCCTCTATGTAGAGGGGGGACATGATCTATGCCAATAAATTTTAGAGTGGGGAGACTGTGGCGATGTTCCAAAAAATGTTTAGCAACCGGCTTGTCCGAGTGCCCATCTCGGAAGGCAACATTGAAGGGCGATCGATGTCCCCTGATGCGGTCTCTGAGGGTGAGATCAGTCTTTCCAACGTATGCTAGGCCACATGGGCAGTGAATAAGGTAGATCACGAATTCTGTCATACATGTGATCCTAAATCGAATATTAAATCTTTTTCCAGTTGTTGGATGTACGAAGGAATTTCCTGATAGCATATGGCGACAGGTGACACAGTCAAGACATCGAAAGCAGCCTTTCTTTAGAAAGGGTATACGCTTCTCATAAGATTGAACCGGATCTGTCCGGACAAGTAGATCTCTCAAGTTCTTGGTCCTGCGAAAGCTGATCAAAGAAGGAGAATGAAATTGTTTGTTTGGGTAGCGTTCGATCATATTGGAAAAGATGCCAGTGTTTACGAATTTGTGAGGCTGTTTGGTCCCCTGCTGTATGATATGTTAGTGGCAGGACTATCCTGGGTAGTCGTGATTGTTGAATAGGTATCGGATCAGTAAATTTAGACTGCGCTTTATGTAGTGCCTCCCGTAGAGTAGAGGTGGAATAGCCTCTCTGTTTAAACTTTTTGGTCATCTCTACTATCTGTGTTTGACGTCGTTGAGGATCTGAATTGTTTCGCAAAACACGTAGGTATTGGGAAATTGGAAGAGATGTTTTCAGATGTCTCGGGTGATGACTCATTGCTTGCAAGATGGAATTTCTATCCGTCTCTTTACGGAATAATGTAAAGCCCAGTTTGTTGCCATCGCGAAAAATGGTTACATCCAGGAAGCTAATATTTTGTATATCCTTATTGGAAGTAAATTTGACTGGTGATTGGAGATGATTAAGATGATCTATCATATTGTCAAAAGGTACCATTCCAGATAAGAAAGATGTCACCAATAAAACGAGTGTAAAAAATTATTTCATCTCCAAAAACGGGGCGTATATTGTTTTGTTCAAATTGTGACATATAGATATTAGCGTATGTTGGCGCCATAGAGGCTCCCATTGTTGTACCTGCAATCTGCAAAAAAACCTGATTTTCAAAACGAAAGAAATTACATTCCAAGGAGAGACGTAATAGTTCTACTAGATATTCAACTGGAGGACCAATATACTGAGGCGAGGTTGAGAGTGTACATCTAAATGCTTCGATTCCTTGATGGTGAGGGATTATAGTATACAAATTCTTGACATCCATTGTAGCCAAGAATATATTGCCATCTGGTAAACACAATCCTGTAATTTTATCCAAAAGATGATTAGTGTCCTTAAGACAGGTTGGAAGGGATAGCACTGTGGTTTTACTGCACTGATCTATGTATTTGCCAATGGGTTCCAGTAATCTGCCACAGGCTGAGACTATCGGACGCCCGGGAGGTCTGTGAGGATCCTTATGGATTTTTGGAACAGTGTATAATACCGGAGTGCAGGGATGAGTAACTAGAAGAAAATTGACTGTACTCTCACTAAGGAAACCTGATCGAAGACCTTCTTCAACCAAAGCAGAAATTCTATTGCTAAAGGTTTTACTTGGATCTGCTGGTAATTTTCTATATGTGGCGGTATCTGACAGTTGTTGCAGAATATCCTGATGATACATTTGGTAATTAAGAACCACAATTCCTCCACCTTTATCTGCAGGACGGATAATGATATTAGGATCATCCGCCAGTTCCCTCAATGCCATATTTTCTTCTTTGGTCAAGTTTTGTCTCTTATCTTTATGTGATAAAGAGCTTCTGTCTGAATGTACAGTGTTCAACATCAAGCCAAATGTTTTAATAAGAGGATTGGAAGCTTTAAAGTCCCTAGTGTTCTTCAGGCGTAATGTTTCCTTGGGTTTATCTGATATTTGCTGAAAATTTTCATGCAGTGCTAAGGTGCGATTGATTTTATAGCGTTCTACTTCACGTTGAAAGTGTGTGATGGATTTTGTGGGGACAAAAGTTAACCCCTTACTGAGAACTTTAAGGTGAACTGAAGAAAGCTTCTTGTCTGACAGGTTGAATATGGGTGCTATTTCTTGAATAGCGGTGGACGTCCTTTGGGGCTGCCATGTTTTGTCTTTCTGTCCTCGGCGGACCCTTGGTCGGCGACATTCACTTGGGTGTAGCCTCTAGTTTGGATCCTGTCGCTCATTGGTATCTCCCCCTCTTTGGGGGTACAAATCTCTAAAAAAGGTTTAGATGTTAAATTGTTGGAGTGGGCACCAGCCACGTCAGCATCTGAAACAGACTCGCCCGAGGTAACATCTATCGTTGTGACCTTGGTTTTTTGTACCCGAGGTTTAGGTCTACGGGAAGGTGGACGTGGTCTGTCACCTGTAAGCCACCCATATACTCTGTGAGATGTATAGTCATAATTGACTCGATCCACCTTTTGCTTTTTAAAGCGAATGAGTTCGGATCTGTATTTCTCAATTTCCTCCTGTAGTTTGATAACATAAGGAGCGAAATCCTGTGTGGTGATGGTGTCATTGTGGTCTTTTTCATATTTAGATATTGATTGACGAATCATATGTAGTTCGACATCAACCTCTTCAATAATTAATACTAGCCAATCCAAAGCACATTTGTTGGCTACCGCAACCCATTTTTTACACAATTCGGGGTTGTTGCGCCCTATGGTAGGTGAATTTTTAATGCGAAAACCTCTTGGGATTCGTTTGGCGCGGTAATTGTCAGACAGAAAAACACCATGGAGATCCAAGTCAATTTCTTTTTTCTTCATACGCAAAACATCAAAGTATACCTCTCGGAGTAAAGCGATGTTGTAGTTGCTCTGGTGTCTGTGCCCATAGGACTCTATGAGCTGCTTCTTCCGTGATTTGTAAGGTTTGAGCTTGCTCCTCATATGCTCCCGCTCTCCATAGAAAATCCTCCATACCGGGTCCAAGAAAATACAGATTGATAATGCTTCAAACAGGTGAAGACTTGGTTAATTGAAAAAAACGGTGGTGCAAGAACAATATAATATATAGAAAAATCCAGAAGGTTCTGCACACATACCAAATTTATGGAATTCTGCCTCGGTGCTGGTAACCCTCGTGGTACATATATAGAACTCCAAAGTAGCGGGCCGCACTCGAGGACTTCAGTGGAAAATTTTTATTGCAAGATACTAAAAAAAGACACCGACGTTTCGGCCTACATAAAGGCCTTTATCAAGGATAAAAACACATTGAATCTTGTTATTTATATAGTATAGACTGTTAAAGACTTACCAAGTCTGTATCGCGTTGGTCTCGATTGCACCCACCCGGAAACCGGAAATGGCGCATCGTTTCTGACCACACGCGCCGCGTCCAAACAGGACGTACTTATTGGCATAGATCATGTCCCCACTCTACATAGAGGAGGTGACCGATCACAGATCCTGCTACAGCGAGAGACTTTTTGGATAAGGACACTTAATACCCTTGCCCCAAATGGGCTCAACGAGTATGTGTCTTTCACATCCTTCCTCTATACCAGATAAAGACCATATAGCCCATGTATATATACTCTATTCACAATTTTTCGTCACATATCCTTGTCTACTGGATACAATCTTCTCACACAACACCCATTCATCTCTTCATTTTCATCCTACATTAAATAGTTTCACTCACCCACCCAGTCTATCACATAGTTAGCTCTATATAATCACACATTATGTAGTCCACATTCTCCATGCACACATATTCTCTCAGTATTTCACACATATACATATCTTTTTTATCCTTCACCATTACCAAGGCCTTTATGTAGGCCGAAACGTCGGTGTCTTTTTTTAGTATCTTGCAATAAAAATTTTCCACTGAAGTCCTCGAGTGCGGCCCGCTACTTTGGAGTTCTATATATATATATATATATATATTTTTTCATATTGACAATTTTTATTTTGTAAATGAGTCATCCTACAATTAAGTAGAAAGTGAGGGCCTCGCAGGGCCACACAGATTCATCTATAATGGCACAGCTTAAAGAAAATAACAAACAGCCAGATAATCAGCCAAAAATGGCCTCGCAGGGCCTCAGCGTGTCATCTTAACCCCTTAAGGGCCGCTGACGTACCCTGTACATCCTGTCCTCGGGTCTCCCTTAGACCCACGGACGTACAGGGTACGTCAGCGGCACCTAATCCCCCTCCCGCCCGATACTCCCCTCCCTCGCTGGATCCCTCGGTGATCTGGCAGGGAGGAAGCCTGCCCATGTGATTTACATGGGCAGGCGAGGCTGATGACGTCGCCATGCTGCATGGTGACGTCATCAGCAGGCGTCCTCATGCAAAGCAATGGAGGGGGGGCTCCTTCGGAGCCCTCTATCTCCCCAACCATTGCAGCTAGGGAGATGCTTTTTACACCGCTGAAAAGGGGAGAGTCTCCCCTTTTCAGCGGTGTATAGCATTAACTATTTCGCCGCCGGATCACGTTTCGGCACCAATTGGCGCCAAAACGCGATTCGAACCTGGAGGGTGGCTGACATCTTGGATGTCAGCCAAGCCTCCAGGTCCCCCCCCCACCCACTGACAACCTCACCATATGTGTGAGGATGTCAGTGGGCCAGTTAACCATCTAGCTGCCATGTAGAGATAAGGGGATCCTAAGGATCCCTTTATCTCCCGATCCATGGCAGCTAGATGGTCATATTTGACATCATTTGAAAGGCCTGATTATGGCCTTTCAAATGATGCCAAACATGACAAGGTTTGGTTTAATAAAATAATAAAAGAAAAAGAAAAAAAAATAATAAAAAAATTAAATAAAATAAAAAATGGGTTTTTTTTTAAAAAAAAATTGTCTGGGGGGGGTTTAATTAAATAGGACCTAGGCTGTCATCTAAAAATAATTAGCACAAAATGGTCAGAATGAGCGCAGCGCACATAGGTGAACTGTCTCAGCAGTGAAGGGGTTAAAAAGCAAACGCATGTAAAAATTGGGTATTTCTAGTCTCGGGACAAAATTTTGAACCTATTTAGCCGGGGTCTTTTTGGGTGGTTGTAGATTTTGGGGATTAAATTACGAAAAAGTGTGTTTTTACAATTTTTTCCTCATAGTTCATATTTGTTTTATAGTAAATTATTCGATATATGATGGAAATAATGGTATTTCTAGAAAGTCCATTTAATGGCGGGAAAAGCTGTGTATAATATGTGTGGGTTGAATAAACGAGTAAGAGGAAAATTTGACCTAAACACTAACAGCGCAGAAACGTAAAAACAGCAGCGGTCACTAAAAGACGGATTTGTGTAAAACCGCCCGGTCACTAAGGGGTTAAAAGAAAGCAAAAAAACAAGACAAGTCTCAAAAACCTCATATAGGTAAAATACAACAAAAGTGTCCACAGCAGAGCGTAAAAATTTTCTGAAACGTCAGCTAGAAGTTGGCTAAAGACAGCTAATATAATGAAGGGGGGAGGGAAAAAGCAAAAAATAAATAAAAATGTCCCCAGATGTCACAAAAAAGGGGGATAGGGGGAACTCTAAAGGGGGAAAAGACTCAGCAATGCAAAAACGTCAAGAAACAACAAAAAATAAATGTGAGGGGGGGGGTATTCAGCAGGCCAGAGAAAGCCAGGGTCAGCAATCGGCAGGCAAACAGCAGGAAGTTGATACAGGGCTCCTCAACCCGTATCCAGCAGGAACGTGGGGCAGGAATCGTCCTCAGGCCTATATGTGCCGCAACGGGTGGTTCGGGCGCCCAGCAACCAGGCCTCTCCAGGTCCATAGGTCGCAGCACGGGACCAAGGCCGGACCTGCCACCTCTCAGTGCAAGTCCCGGGTGTCATCACCAGCGCATTTTTCACAGGGGGAGCCACGGCCTTCATCTGGATAGCGGCTGGCGCAACAGTGCCCAGACCCGCAGATCTCCCGGTGACTTCCCTCAGTAGGGTGAGAGACTCATCTATTGCCGGCCTCTGGTAGGGATCCGACGCGGCAGGACCATCAAGAGCCGCCGACCCTCGGGGCACACAGGACCAGTGGCGTAGCGTGGGGGGGCTGGGGGGCCGTGGCCCCGGGCGCAGTTTTGTTAGGGGCGCATTTGCGCCCCTAAAACTGGCCCGGGGGTTGAGGGGACCCAGATGCCGGGCAGCGCGGGAGTGCCTGCCCGGTCCTGAAGAGTCCGTCCTGTTAAAGGGAAGCGGCTGCGTGCAGGCGCAGCTGGTGACGTGGTCCGGCTAATCAGGTGGTACTGAGTCTCTGTACCACCTGACTGGCCGGACCGCGTGACCTGCGCACGCACGCCACGCAGCCGCATCACCTTCAACAGGACGGACTCTTCAGGACCGGGCAGGCACTCCTGCGCTGCCCGGCATCTGGGTCCCCTCAACCCCTGCCGGAGCTGGAGCAATATCCAGGTGAGAGCTGGGCAAATCCATGTGTAAGCTGGGCAAATCCATGAGCTGGGCAAATCCATGAGCTGGGGGCAAATCCATGAGCTGGGCAAATCCATGTGCTGGGCAAATCCATGTGCTGGGCAAATCCATGAGCTGGGGGCAAATCCATGTGCTGGGCAAATCCATGTGCTGAACAAATCCATGTGCTGGGCAAATCCATGAGCTGGGGCAAATCCATGAGCTGGGGGCAAATCCATGAGCTGGGGGCAAATCCATGAGCTGGGGGCAAATCCATGAGCTGGGGGCAAATCCATGAGCTGGGGCAAATCCATGAGCTGGGCAAATCCATGAGCTTGGGGCAAATCCCTGAGCTGGGGGAAAATCCATGTGTGTGCTGGGGCAAATCCATGAGCTGGGGCAAATCCATGTGTGAGCTGGGGGCAAATCCATGTGTGAGCTGGGGCAAATCCATGAGCTGGGGGCAAATCCATGAGCTGGGGGCAAATCCATGAGCTGGGGGCAAATCCATGAGCTGGGGGCAAATCCATGAGCTGGGCAAATCCATGAGCGGGGGCAAATCCATGAGCTGGGCAAATCCATGTGTGAGCTGGGGGCAAATCCATGTGTGAGCTGGGGCAAATCCATGTGTGAGCTGGGGCAAATCCATGAGCTGGGGGCAAATCCATGTGTGTGCTGGGGCAAATCCATGAGCTGGGGCAAATCCATGTGTGAGCTGGGGGCAAATCCATGTGTGAGCTGGGGCAAATCCATGAGCTGCGCAAATCCATGAGCTGGGGGCAAATCCATGTGTGAGCTGGGGCAAATCCATGTGTGAGCTGGGCAAATCCATGTGAGAGCTGGGGCAATATCGATAATGTGTCCACAGGTGGGGGCGCACCATTCTTGGCTGGCCCCGGGCGCTGACAACCCACGCTACGCCACTGCACAGGACACCAGCTCATCTCCTTCTGGCGGTTGGAAGAGCAGGCTCGAGATCCCAGCCTCCATCAGCAGCGTCTTGGCCGGGACGCCTCGTGCATCGTGACACTCTGCAACAGTAAGGGAGCAGGCCTCACCAGGGTGTCGATCCGGGGCTGCCTCGATCACCTCCGTCTTTGGGGTTCTCTCCGCTCGGCCATCCCACAGTGCCAACATCATCTTGCGCCAGACTCCTTTAGTAAGAGGGCCTTCGTGTCCTCCTCCCCCAACAACCGCAAACAGGCCTCCAGGCCTGAGATAAAGGCATCAGCACCTCCAATGGGGGGAGGGGATCTACTCCGCTGGTCTGCATCCGATCCGGTCGGTGCCCTCGCCAGACATCCAGCCAAGGCTGTCTGGGGACAGTGGCCCTCTGTCCCCACAGCTCCCAGCCCGGGGTCAGATTGGGCCAACACAGCAGGACCCCCAAGCAAAGACCCAGTTGAAGCCGGGGCAAAGGCAGCAAGATGGCCACCGGCATCTCGCTGTAGCCACATGGTAGCTGCTATAAAGAAAGTCTCAGGTCCGGAGGGGGGACAAAGCGGACTCCGGACAGCTTGGTTCCGGTGGCCAGCCACTCCAGGTCCCCAAAGCCAAAAAACACTGCAACAAAGAGGAATTAGAGGTCCCAGAAGGTGGCAGACGCGTGGAGCTCCTCTAAAACACGTCTACCTCCACAAGTAGCTGGCCACGCCCCCCATTATAATATATTTTAATCGACCGCGAGAACGCGGCTGGTCAGGTGGTTCCCCCAGGCGAGCGGCCAAGCTTCATGCCGGTGGACGCTCGTAGGGAGCAAAGCACGCGGCAGCAGGAGGTGAGAGCTGGGGGCAAATATATCCATGTGTGAGCTGGGGGCAAATATATCCATGTGTGAGCTGGGGGCAAATATATCCATGTGTGAGCTGGGGGCAAATATATCCATGTGTGAGCTGGGGGCAAATATATCCATGTATGAGCTGAGAGCAAATATATCCATGTGTGAGCTGGGAGCAAATATATCCATGTGTGAGCTGGGAGCAAATATATCCATGTGTGAGCTGGGAGCAAATATATCCATGTGTGAGCTGGGAGCAAATCTATCCATGTGTGAGCTGGGAGCAAATAAATCCATGTGTGAGCTGAGGGCAATATATCCATGTGTGCGCTGGGGGCAAATATATCCATGCGTGAGCTGGGGCAATATAATGGCTTACGTCAGTGCTACAGTTTGAATTTAAAACGTATTTGTGTGAACTGTGAAGTAAAGTCATGGATTGTTGAAACTAACCAGTGTCGGGTGATTGTATATAGTGTATACCACATTTACCACTGACTAGTGCAGAGTTGCAATTCATGCAGATCAGCTAAAAGTAGTTGGATCTGTATGTGCGTTATAATTAATCGATTAAAAAAAAAATCGATTAATCGAACACAAAAATTTTAATCATTACCAGCCCTAGTTATAAATTTGCTATTTTCAATCATAACCTAATTCTTCGTTGTATTTTTTCGTGTATGGCAAATAACCTGTAATTCTGCCGGTTGTATCTTTACCCCTATGATAGTTTGTAGCTGTGAGATTCTCGGCTGATTCCCACCAGTGGATTTGATCGCCCCGAACCTTTCCATGTTGCAGGTGGAGCTGGATGCAAACTCTCCGTGAATCTTTTATGAACTTGGAGGTTTGGTTCTCCCTTACGCCTGTGTTCAGGAACTACCTGAAGATTGAGGCGTCTGAGTCCAAGTGCTGTTTTTCCTATTAATTCACTCACTTCAGACTTTATGTCTGGAGAAAATGTTAATTGAAAGAAGAGGCTTTTGAAGTTCTGGCCTTCAGAGTGTTAACTTGCGATTTCAGATTCTAGATTTAGACTAGTCTCTTGTGGCTAATGAGCTGCGAGATCTGCATACAGCTGCTAGACTCCAAAAATTTGCTATTTATTCAGGGACAGGATCACAAATAACTTTATTTATTTTAGTTTTTTTACCAATTTTCTCCTAACATGTAGCAGTTTCTAACCAAACATTATAAACAATGTTTTAAAAGCAAGTCATTACCTGCAATTTGTGAAGGGGGCCAAGCTCAATAGAATGTGTTGTATCACAAAAACTCCATAACACGCACCCTCAACTCCTCTTGCCTGTGGTTCATATATTGTGTGGCATTTTTTTTAAAAATTTTATTTCATTATTTATAGTAAAGCTCTGCTGCGGTGTATATAAATGCTAATTTCTGCTAGGATATTACCAGCAACATCTTTGCTTTAGGGCGTTGTTCAGAGAGCGGTACTCAGTACTCCCTCGTTCGTTGCACTTTGGTGAGTTCAATTTACATACCCTGCGGTGAATTCAGCATTCGCCGCAGGGTCCAGGAAGTACGCCAAAGGGATCCACCTAACGCCGCAGACGATCCGATGATAGACCACGGACCGCAGCAGATGAGCCACTGAACGCAGCTGCAAACCACCAAACGCAGCCGATGAACCACCGAACGCTGCAGAAAAAAAACAATCAGCTTCTGAACTGGGGTTAAAAAAAATATTTAAAAAAACCCGCAATTTTTAAAAGGCGTTTAAACAATAAAAATGCATGGAAATAATAAGAAAGGTCGATTGAAAATAGTCACCTAGGTGGCTGTATCAATTGGAGCATCATAATAAAACATAATCTTTATTGGTATTGATGAATAAAATCAATAAATTTAATATTAAAACAAAAACCGAAACAAAATAAATCTGATACATATAATAACTGGCAGTCCCACTGGAAATCTAAATATTTATCCAGTTAAATCAGAATTATTAAATTACCATAATGATTTGCTTAATTAGGTCCTATTAAAAATAATAAAAAGATCTGTTACAAAAAAAACATTTAAAAAAATCGGAATCAAAAATTTTGCTGAAAAAATCTAGAAAATGTCTAAAAAATTCTAAAAAAATTAGTCTTTTTGCTGCAAATGAAAAGGATAAACGGTTGAATTGAAAAAAAATTAATCAAAACTGGAATTTATTTTTACATTGAAACTATGGGATTTGCCTGTTTAAAACTGCCGAACGAAGGAAAACACCAAAAATCTGGGCATTTTGCCAACTTTTTGGTGCTGTTTGGTTACCCTATTCAGAGAACACCATTCTCTATGGGGGATTTCGGAGGTTTGCCAAATTGCATCGATCTGAGGCAATTTGCCAGCTTTCTGAATAGCCGAATTGCCATGAAATTGCACTGTACAGGGAAATCCGGTGTCAAGGTCCGCAGTCTTTGAATAACCCCTTAAGTGTACCAAATATTAAGTATGCGTTCTTGATTGGTTTGATTTGAAGGATTTTTATTTTTCTCATACATCAGCCATCTCTGCGATCGCTTTAGACAATCTAATAAACCCCCTTTTTCCCCTTAAATAATTGAGTAAATGCTGCTGACGGCACCTTTCCAATTATTTTTTCTTTATTATTTTATTTTAGGTGAAAATACTCACCTTTTCTCTCTTGTCGACGTCCCCCCTCCAGTTCTGGTCTTCTAAAATGCAGAAGTCCTTGCAACTTTTTTTACACAATCTGTACGCACGTTCCATAGCGCCTGTGACTGTGCAGGATGATGGATTGGAGCTGTGTGTGCATGCTCAGAACCAATCCATTGGCTGCCTCTTCTCAGGATGCTCGCCGTTGCTATTGTGTCAGGACAAAATCAAATGGTACGCTGACCACAGTCCCTTCTCTCAAATATCTAGGTATGTGGTTAGACCCAAATCTATCATTTGGACCCACATCGAAAAACTCTCATCTAAACTTTGCCACAAACTAGGTGCCCTGTACAGAAACAAATACTGCCTGAGCCCTGCGGTAAGAAAGCAGATTGTACAACAAATGCTTATGCCTGCTATTGAATACGTAGATGTAGTGTATGCAGCTGCCCCGCAAACACCACTTCATAAACTTACTATATTGTATAACTCATTCTACCGCTTTGTGCTACAATGTAACTACATGACCCACCATTTTGACATGTTAAAAGAGCTAAACTGGCCGTCGCTGGAATCTAGACGCACTCTTCACCTTTCCAACCTGGTGTTTAAGACAGGGCTCGACAAGCCCCGGGCGCAAGGTCGCCATGGCGACAAGAAATGCTGTCCTGGCCCCCCCGGGTTTGTCAGGCTCTTCTTCCCGCGCGAAGCTGCGGCTCCCACGCAGTCCATCACTGCCGTGTGCGGAGCTGGAGGATGACCTGTGGGAGGTGAGCATGCGCAGAACCGACCGGATGTGAGGAGAGCATCGCGGGGATTCTCCCCCCAGCGCTGACGACGCTCTCCTCTCATCCGCTCTGTTCTGCGCATGCTCACCTCCTACAGGTCATCCTCCAGCTCCTGCTGCTCTGCGCACTGCATTGACAGACTGCGTGAGAGCCGCAGCTTGGCGCGGAAAGTGGCATACATGCGCCAGGTGCTGGCCAAGGAGTGTACTGTCCCGGGACCAGGCGGCGTCCCTTCACCCGCCCACCCCCCGTGGACCCTGGACACCCCAGCGTGAGCCCAACAAATGGGGAGGAATGGGGCACCGGGCAGCCAGCGCTGGAGAACCCAGTCAGGGGACCGACTGCAGGTACTGGCTCTTGGACACACACGCACACACTGGAGCTCTGGGATACACTGTGCACACACACTGCGGAGCTCTGGGATACACTGTGCACACACACTGCAGAGCTCTGGGATACACTGTGCACACACACTGCGGAGCTCTGGGATACACTGCACACACACTGCGGAGCTCTGGGATACACTGCACACACACTGCGGAGCTCTGGGATACACTGCACACACACTGCGGAGCTCTGGGATACACTGTGCACACACACTGTGGTGCTCTGGGATACACTGTGCACACACACAGCGGAGCTCTGGGATACACTGTGCACACACACTGTGGTGCTCTGGGATACACTGTGCACACACACTGTGGAGCTCTGGGATACACTGCACACACACTGGAGCACTGGGATACTGCGCACACACTGGAGCTCTGGGATACACTGCGCGCACACTGTGGAGCTCTGGGATAAACTGTGCACACACTGGAGCTCTGGGATACACTGCACGCACAACGTGGAGCTCTGGTATACACTGCGCACACTACCGTGGAGCTCTGGGATACACTGCGCACTTGACCGTGGAGCTCTGGGATACACTGCGCGCACACTGGGGACATCTGGGATACACTGTGCACACTAATGTGGAGCTCTGGGATACACTGTACACATTACCGTGGAGGTCTCGGATACCCTCACACACATTACTGTATCCCAGAGCTCCACGGTAATGTGTGGTGTGCATGAGGATGAGTGTTATTGCTGTGCAGCGGTTATACAGTAATGTACGATGTGTGTGAGCGTATAACAGAGCTGCACAGCAAATAAACGTATCATGGAGTACCTGCGGGGTAAAAAATAAGAGTATCGGTACTCTGTCTTAAAGAAAAAAAATCGGTG
Source organism: Leptobrachium leishanense (assembly GCA_009667805.1). Taxonomy (NCBI): domain Eukaryota; kingdom Metazoa; phylum Chordata; class Amphibia; order Anura; family Megophryidae; genus Leptobrachium; species Leptobrachium leishanense. Next base: position 60,016,459 of record CM019067.1, read on the forward strand.
TATCTTTAGTTGTTGAAAGTAAAGCCTTGTTAGTCTGAAAAAAAGCCTGGCTCCTAACTTTTATAGTTGGCTCTAGATTCAAAGCAACTTTGTCAAGCACTGGTTTAAGAGATTTTCTGGGAAGCTGCCACCCTACCTGAATAGGCTGCTTCCCCTAGCAGTTCCCTCATCCTATAACCTCCGATCCAGGACCAGTACATTACATGCAATACCACAATACAAAAAGAAAGTGGCTCGGTCCTCATTTTCCTACAGAGCACCGCAATCATGGAATAACCTCCCAGACGCCATCAAATCTTCCCCCAGTCTAAAGTCCTCGAGATCTCTATTAACATACCTCAATACGGAATGCACCTGTAAACATGTAACATAGTGACTATATGTATTTTCTGTTAATCTGTATATTTATGTTATTTTTTAATATCTTGCATTTATTACTTTGTATTTTTATAACGACTGTAAAAGTTTAATGTACTTGAGCCCAGGGCATACTTGAAAACGAGAGAAATCCCATTGTATCCTTCTTGGTACAATACGTTCAAATAAATAAATTGCAGTCCGAGAGAGGAGGAGGATGTCAGCATGCCAAGCTTGTTGTGATCATTGTGGACAGTTTGTGACCGGCAGCCTGGAAATTCAAAATCCCATCAGCCTGGTGATGCGTGTATGTGGACAGAGGAAACTCCTCTGCTTCACACAGAAATTTCAGCCAAATGGCACCAGAGTGAAGAGGGATGAAGGAGGGGGATCACTTCACACAGCCTGACCACTTTAAGAGGCTAAATGTGGCAAAAATGTGTAGCGTGTCTCTTTAATCCTATTCTATGTCCTTGGGTGTTTGTGCTAGCAGTTACCTGTCATTTTTATGGAGAAAGCCCACGCACAAGAAATCGTATGAATACCAGTTGTTCATTCGGTTTCAGTGGCAGTACAGACATTAACCGGTGATGGTGAACCTTGGCACCCCAGACCTTTCTGAACTACATGTTCCGTAATACTCAGTTAGCCTCGTCTGTGACAAAGGACATGTAGTTCCCAAACATCGGAGGCGCCGAGATTCGCCATCACTGTATTAAACGGATTCCCAGTTGTTTGAGGCAGACGTAACTAGAATATGAGCAAAGCAGCCTGGGAATTTTTATAAACCCCCGAACACCTAAGAAGGTATTTCCGAACATGTGTGTGTTCAAAATGCCCCTTTTGAACAAGGATGAAAACACATTTTTGCCATATTCTGCCGATTTAATGCAGGTTATTACATATGAGTTATTCTGCCGAATCTTATCCATTCCACACGCGAATATGACACTGCATTGACATACAAACTATTAACAAACCACATGCTTAATTACAATCAGACACCAGCAAAGCAAAACGAACTTCACCGCAGCAAACATTGTGAAACCAAACGTAAAGAGCCAACTGTGGTTGCTCCATGTACACAAACAATCACAGATAACACCGCATTTATCAAGGTAACATTTTAAATTGGTAAATCACTAGATCTGCTGCTTCTCTGCTTTCCTCTTTCAGTTTTTTCCCCTTCCTCCCTGTGGCAGTTTAAAGATCCCCCTGGCAATTCTATTTATTTACTTTTGCCTCTATTGTCTCTTTGGTGGCTTTCCATCTCTTTCCAGGACATACTTGAAAATTAGAGAAATCTCAATGTATCCTTCCTGGTAAAATACTTTGCAAATAAATATATAAATAAATTTCCTTGATGAACCCTCTTTGCCAACTTTTCTCTTAAGAGCCATGTTCCCTGGCATTGTTTTATTTTGTGATTCCTTTTTTTGCTTCTATTTTCATATCACCCGTTTCTATTTTCTATTTACCAATTATGTCTCTCGTTCCTTCCCCCCTTTTCTTTCAACACAGATATTTAGCTATACATTTACTTACACACTGTATAGCTAGCAGAATTTGAATTGGATATGTTGAGACCCACAGATCCTGACAGAGCCACTTACACACACTATCAGAAATGCGCGCATCGCTAATAGGGAACACTCCACTCCAATATGGTTTTAAAGCTATTTTTATATATGTTCGCACATTGCATAAGCCACAACATCCGTATAGGCACGTCCTATCCTTCCTAACCTAATGACTGCTCATATGAGGTAAACCAACTTAGTTGGGACTTCCTTGGATTCCTAAAAGTTCTTGATACATAGTGACACAGACCCTAACAGACTTACATGCACACAGTCAATTTGACAGACTGAGAGATACACTGTCGGGAGCTTATATTGTTGCTGCGGATTGACACAGAGGTCCACATCTATGATGACATAGACACACAGAGACTCTGACAAAAACCCTGACAAATACAAAGTTGTATTAACTCTAACACCTAAATCTTACCCTAGTATAGTAGTGAGGGTTCCCAGAGCTGTACCACAGTTGTATCCTTTCCCTGCGTTTGTAATGTGGGAGGAACGTTTGTTAAAATGAGGATAGAAGCTCCCCTCTCTCACCCACCTTTTGAAATCACAGTGACAGGGACGAGGTGTAAATCATGTTTTAAAAACCTGTGTAAATTGAGTGTCATGATTTAAAATTCCCTGTTTAATGTTTTGCAATGCGGTGGTAGTGAAGGGGCTTTGTGGCAGCTTGATCACTTACATACAACGGTTACCCACTACCCACCATTGTTTAGCTTTGTTGTACCCAGGGCTGGTGCATCCTTTAGGCTAAGTAGGCAGTTGCCCAGGGCGCCACTAGGAGGGGGGCTCCGTTATGAGCTAACATAACCATGGGCATTGTGGCAGAGGATAAGTCTATTTTGGGCGATTGCAGAGCTTGCAGCATCCCTCTCCTGCTGTTAGAGCTCTCGCAGCTATCAGCTGTCCTTGGCTATCTGCAAGCGCCCTTTGCCTGTAAGCTCACATTGTTGTGTCATGGCGACCAAGGTTGCCGTCCACTGGTCTAGACTACACAGGAGCATGAGACTTACTAACCTCTTCACGACGGGTTGATGTTGGGCAGGGGTTATAGGTGGTGAGGTTTACAGGTACACCTCACCAGCAGGTGCCGCCGCAGGTCTCTATTTCGGCCCGCCCACCCAGCCGACGTGCAGCTTCACATCATTGGCTCTAGGGGGATGGCCTGAGTTCAGGCTGTTTCTCAGCAGCCAGTGACGCGCTGCTTTCACCGGCTGCAGGGAGGGGCTGAGGCGGCCCATTGAAGACAGCGGGGCGTACCTGTACACCCCTGCGTCTTCAGGGCCCACACGCCGCACGGACGGCATAGAACGTCCTGCGACGGAAAAGAGTTAAGGGAGGAGAGACAATATTTGTTGGTAAACACTGTGGAGTGGAGGGGCGGCAAAATATTTTGTTTTGCCTAGAGTGGCAGAAATCCTTGCTCCGGCACTGTTTGCAACCATGATAAATTTCAGTGATCCAGGCAGGGACATTCAAAAAATGACTGGAGATGTTTCATTGATGAAAGCTTTGCCAGTCAGTCTTTGAATTTCACTCTCTATCGCCAAAGTTGATCATGATTGCGACAACACTATGGCTAATGTCAGACGAACGCAGTCTGAGCGCACTCTGCGTGCGTGCATAACGGACAGACATACTGACGGAAGATACTGTAGACACCACACAGTCCGTGGTTTTTTTTGACGGATGTAGGAAAAAAAAAAGGGAAATATGGGAAACAAAATGAATTAAAATGAAATGACAGGTACAGTCAGTCAAACCAAAAAAACTTCTGCGCGTCAACTTGAGGGACGTCGCAAATGCACTGCGTCATCACGCACACAGGCCGCTACGCGGACGTGGTGCACTCTGGGCGTCCGTCGTAGCGCTTTTATATCGAGGCCTAAATGGCGTCCTTTGCCACCTGCGTGGTGCATGCGCTCTTCGTGTGTTGGTCTCTGCGACGGACGTTAAACTGTGCGGCGACACGGACGTGATGACTGTGTTCGTCTGACGCTAGCCTAAACTAACAGCAGTTAGTGGATACGTTCTACAATCTTTATTTTTAAATCCTACCGAATGGAAGCGGAAATAAGTACCTGTGTGCATTTCTCCATCAATAATTCACGTGTTTTCTTCTTTAGGAAGGCAAGACTACAAGAAAACCAAGCCTGTATTAAGAGCAACGCGATTAAAAGCCGAAGCGAAGAAAACAGGACTAGGAATAAAGGTAGAGTTCATTCTGATCGTTTACATTAACTTTGCCTGCATATCCACTTCCTTTTCCCCCAGGATGTGCTGTGTGAATATTGATTTCTGAGAGAGATTGCTTATGACACTTCAAAACCTGAGTAGAATGGCAGCTTCTGAAATATTTATCGCGGTCTTCTTTTTACTTAAGGCATCAACTAACCCACTGATTGCTTTTCTAACGACAGCTTTAAAGGCGTAGGATTACTCTCTTATTCTTCTCTATTATTAAACTAAAGCTATGTGCAGGTACACCCGGTGTTTGTCAGAAAAGTATATACCGTGTAAAGAATTTTTGTTGCTAGTTCAGCTGTTTTAAAAGCTAACTAATGTGCTTTTTCTTTTAAAATTAAGTACAAGACAATGCTATACCCAAAAATAATGAATTAAAAAGATAATATTTTTTTTTCAAAATAAACCCACCGCTGACATTGGTGTTGCACCCCAGAGAACCCAAGCTGCATGGCCAATGTGTCTTAATGGACGGCATAATCACGTGCATCATCCCTTCCAAATAACAAACAAGTGATCAATGTGGTGTTGTAGATTCTAGTCTGTACTCAAATGGGGTTGTTAGCAGGGACGTTCCAATACGATGTCAAGGATCGGGAGACGATGTTGGAATATTGTAATGCATTGGTATTGGCCGTATTAAGCCAATCCAACTTAGAATCCTACCCTATCTTGTCACCATTGCCTGCGATGTGTTGAGATCCGGATTGCCATTGCCATCTCCTGAGGTCCAGTTATCCTCATGGTCGTGGGCATCTGCTGGTGTTTTGGGTTCACCCAGCAGGTTACTATGCGATGGCTGTGGCATGTGTGTCCAGAAATAGTATCTAGTCACAGGATCTACAGGGAGACTGGTTCTGGTTGGCCAGTGGACACCACATGACATATGGGGCCTAGTGGAACAGGGCGCAGCTGGTTAATGACTCCCTATTTGAACCTGTAGAGGAAGATCAAAATATTGGATCAGGACTTGGCATCTGCCGATTCCGAACAGTAAAGGAACCTGATCGGGATAGTTGTTGGTAACACTTGATGACTGTAGATTGGTCATCTCTTGGTGCTTAAAGTCTCCCTTGATGTGTTTTAAACCATATATGATTGCAATCCCGCAAAGGCTCCTATTCAGTCCACTGCTAAATAACTATTGAGAGGTAAGTATGTTCTTGTAAAAATCTGAAACCTTAATTAACCATAATCATGAAAACGATGGAGGGTAAATACTGTACTTCTACAAGACTAAAATAGAAAAGTAAATAAAAGTTCTGCTAAGGATTCTATTGTTGAACAGACTTTAGCCGTAGGGTGAGTACAGCTCATAGTATACATTGTCTCCAATGTGAGAATCGCACGAATGAGGTACCTGTTAAAGGTACATTCTAGGTTTAATATGGGGAGTGGCAGAGGAAATCAGATGGGTGAAATATGAATTTATCAGAATTATAGTACCTGTACAGTTTTTACCTAAATCCCAGAGAGGTGATCCGTTCAATTTAACTTTCAGCTTTATTGGCAGGGGAACAACCCTCCAGTTTGGAGGGCTGAATCAGCCCTCCCAGACACACAGGTAATCATAATCAAATCACACTGACACTCTAGACGACATGAACATTTACAGGTGTATTCAAAATAAGGAGAAAACCAGGAGAATTGGCAGAAGAGAACAATCTAGACCAAATAGCCAATTTGGAAAGTGAGATAAATGGAATAAATGGAATTTTTCTGGTTTGGCTATTTTGACCTAGAAGTTTCACTTCTCCAGTCATTCTCCTGAGTTCACCTTTCTTTGAATAGACCTGAATGTGTGAGTATAAAAAGAAAACCAAGTTGGAGAAGGAAACCCTTGGAAGAGAGTGAAACCAGATCTGTGCCCCCTCTCCACAAGAAAAGTTTTATTGTATTAAGCCGTTTTTGTTATTTTCATATCAAATTGTGGATATTGGCTGTTGATTTGTACATTATGTTACGTATTTTTTCAAGAATCAAAATTCTCTCAAATTGGTGGTGGGAATAGGATATATATATATATTATACATCCTGATGGAAGTCCTGATGGACTGAAACGTCGATTATTCCTTGAATAAAATTCTTACTCATTTACTCCATATTTGAAGACTTCGTGTGCGGAATTTCTGGAGGAATATATATATAATATATATATATTATGGTTTATTATTGCAGAAGCCATTTGCACATCGCAACAATTCAAAGAACTGCGTCACAGAGCTCCTGTGCTACATTCCACATATGCAGCAAGGAACTCTGAGTAAGACATGCAAATGACCTCTGTCTCACTTTTTTGCAACTTGGGTCTATTTTTACACAGAACCCTTCAATCAATGCCATGCCATACTGCATGGCTTTTTTATTTTCTTAGCAGACATCAGGTTTATGCAACTGGTCAAAGCCAGTATATATATATATATATATATATATATATATATTCATTCATCCATGAATCTGGCACTCAGAATCCATTCACATATATGCCGGTGCAACGCTCAGCTCACTATGAAGATATCCAAAGAAGCGACACTCCAGGTCTTTGTATAAATCACTCAAAATCTTTAATGATCAACGTTTCAGTTCACTCTCCGTGAACTTTCTTCAGGATATATATATATTTTTTGTTACTCTTCACATAGGTATCTTAACTGGTCCTCTGCTACTGTAACAAAACAATGCATAGAACAGAATTATTCTTGGTCTCGGAATACCAGAAAGTAGGAAGTCTGATAGGAAGTGAGTTTTTTATTTTGGTCACACATTCCTTGATGCATTAACCCCATAACATACTCCAAGATTAGTTGGAGTGGCCATCAAACTGAGCAAACGCCCAAGGGGTAAGAGATGCTTATGGGCCAAATCGTAAGAGCAGAAAATTTTCTAAGTATGAAATGAAGGGAGATCCCTTGCTACAGACCAGTGGGGATATCGGAAGATCTGTCAGTCTGGCCAAGAACCAAAATACTGATACAAATGTCCATATAGTCTGTTCCATTGTCATTTGCGGATCCTGCAGGAACAATTATCCATATCGTGCCTCTATTTTAAGAGAATGTTGGGCTGCAAGTCTAATCAGGGATATTCAAAGAGATCCGAATGGCTGCCAAAAGGGAACCGAATGCTGAAAATCATCGTTCGATTACCTTTCTTGGCCATTTGGCTATCCAGAGATCAGGCAATTCGCCAAATCCTGGCGAATGGCCTGCACATACGGTGGCTGTTCTTTGCTTATTCGAGGGCAGTGAATCCCCATAGAGAAGCAATGCTTTGTCTATTCAGAGAGCAAAACCCAGCAGTGAAAAGTTGCCGAATTGCCCTGCCATTCGGTGGTTTAATTCGACAGGTTTATTCAGATGATTCCCATAGGCTTCAATGTTAACCCCTTAGTGACCGCGGACGTACCATGTACGTCATGGCCACGGGTCTCTTTTAGACCCGCTGACTTACATGGTACGTCCTCCGGTCTTTTGAGCGCTGGAAGCGATCGGATCGCTTCCAGCAGCTCAAACGCCATAGCAGGCTGCCTGGGAGTCCAGGCATCCATGCAATGGCGGTTAGAATTGCCGGGGCACCTTGTGATCGCTCCCCGGGAGCGATCAACATCCGGTTTCACCGGAGAGGTGCCCGGCACTTCTAGAGAGCGCTGGAAGCGATCGGATCGCTTCCAGCAGCTCCAGGGCCATTGCACGCTGCCTGGGAGTCCAGGCATCCGTGCAATGGCGGACAGAAGTGCCGGGGCCCCTTGTGATCGCTCCCCGGGAGCGATCAACATCCGGTTTCGCCGGAAAGGTGCCCCGCACTTCTACAGAGAGCTGGAAGCGATCGGTATCGCTTCCAGCTGCTCTGAGTATATTGCAGGGATGCCTCGACATCGAGGCATCCTTGCAATATGGTTACCTGCCGCCGGTCCGTCTGTGATCTCTCCCCCCGAGCGATCACTTCCGGTAGCGGCAGGAAGTACTGAGTGCCACGAGGTATCGTGGCACTCAGTACAAAAAAGATCACATAAGTGATCAGGTGCTCTGCTGGGTGCCTCGAGGGATCAAGGCACCCAGTAGACTAAAAAAAGTGTAAAAAAAAGAGTAAAAAAAGTAAAATAAATAAATCAAAATGAATAAAATAAAATAAAAGTGACAGCCAAGATGGCGCTGCCCTTCTAAGGGCAGTGTCATTTTGGGGCTGTGTGGGATGTTCCTAGCCTGCCTCATCAGAGAGGCAGGCTAGCAACATCCAATCAAAAGTTATAAAAAATCAAAATAACATTTCTAATTTGTCAGGTCAGGTCAATATTTTGTAAATATTGGCCGTGACCTCTGTGATTCTCCCTCCCTCTCCTCACTTGTGTTTTGGTGAGCGAGAGAGAGAGATCATATTTGACAGGTTAGAGATTTTAGGTAGATTTAGTGAGATTAGAAAAATTTAGGCAGATTTAGAGAGGTTTTAGGGAGATTTAGAACAATTGAGGCAGGTTTAGAGGGATTTAGAGAGATTTAGGTGTTTATTTCTATTTTCTTGTGAAACCCAACGGTTCTTTTAAGAACCAACAATCCGCTTATATATATATATATAATAATTATAAAATTTTATAATCTATTATATATAATGTCTGAGAGGGTGTACAGCGCCGAGGAGGCATATGCCATCTTGGCGTCAGAATCTGAGGCATCTGCGTCAGACTCAGACCCTGATTTCGACCCCGCTAACTGCTCAGAGACGTCGCTAGATACATCATCTACGCTGGCTGATGTATCTAGTGATGTTTCTGATGCAGATCCTTGGCCACCACCTGCCAGCAGGAGACGCACAGCTCCAGCTGAGGAGTGGGTAGTGCCTCATCGCCAGAGGCCAGATATCCCTCCTTTCACGGCAAATCCTGGCATCAATATTGATGTTGCAGGATTTACCGCCACACAGTTTTTGCAGGTGTTTATGGGGGATGATTTGTTGGGCCACATTGTTGCCCAATCAAATTTGTATGCCCATCAGCATTGTGCTGCGAAGCCAGACTCCTACTTGGCAAGGCAGCAATGGACCCCGCTAGATGTGCCAGAATTTCTGAAATTCTGGGCACTTACTATGCTGATGGGCATCATAAAGAAGCCCTCAATTCGCTCCTACTGGAGCAGTAGCCCCATCTGCTCTACCCCCATTTACCCCCAATCAATGTCACGTAGAAGGTATGAAAACATTTTGCGTTTCATGCACTTCAGTGACAACAGCCTGTGCCCTCCTAGAGAGCATCCCCAGTTTGACAGGCTGTATAAAATCCGCCCCCTGATTACCCACTTCGCCGCCAGGTTTGCAGAGGCTTATACACCTGGAAGGAATATCTGCGTGGATGAATCCCTAATGAAATACAAGGGAAGGCTGGGATTCAAGCAGTATATTCCTTCCAAATGCTCCAGGTATGGAGTGAAGGTGTATAAGATCTGTGACAGCAAGAGTGGGTATACTCAGGCCTTCCGGGTGTACGAGGGAAAGGATAGTAGCCTTGACCCTCCATGTTGCCCAGAACACATGGGAACCAGTGGCAAGATTGTGTGGGACCTACTTTTTCCCCTGATGAACAAAGGGTACCACTTGTATGTTGATAATTTTTATACGAGTGTGCCTTTGTTCAAGCTGCTGTATTGTTTTGATACAGCAGCATGCGGTACTGTTCGCAAGAACCGCGTAGGTTTCCCAGCACAGCTTGTCCGCACCCGGCTAAAAAGGGGGGAGACCTTAGCTCTGCGCCAAGAGGAGCTGTTGGCGGTCAAGTACAGAGACCAGAAGGATGTATACCTTCTATCCACCATCCACACTGAGAGGTCTGTGGAGGTCTCTGTACGTGGCAGAGCTGAGCGCATCAGGCATATGGGTGGGGTTGATCTGGCAGATCAGCTGCTCCAGCCCTACCAGATTATGCGGAAGTCAAGGGCCCGGTACAAAAAGGTTCCAATTTACCTGATGCAAATTGCAACCCACAATGCCTTTTTGCTCTGCAAAAAGGCAAACCCCGGAGTGACGTTGTCCTTTTTACAGTTTCAGCTCCAGGTCATTTCGGGGTTTTTGTACCAGGATGCACCTGCTCCCCGGGCGGTGATGGGGGACAGAGTTGGGGCTACACATTTTATTTATAAAATCCCCCCTACTGAGGGCAAACAGAAACCCCAAAAAAGATGCAGGGTGTGTTTCAAGAGGGGGCAGAGGAGAGACACAATCTTTTACTGCCCAGAATGCCCTGGACAACCCGGTCTGTGTCTTGGGGACTGTTTCAAGCTATATCACACTGTGCGTGATCTGTGATTTTTTTTTTTTTCCTTTCTATTTTTTTCTTACACTCTAGTTAGTTAGTTCAGTTTAGTTTATTTTTCTTTTACTGCACCAGACTTTTACATTTTATTCCTACATTTTTATGTTCTACAATTGGTGCTGTATTTTGCCAAAATCTTTGCACACCTATGCATGGGGGGCATGGGTGTACTCAGGAGACCTTGCAGAAAACAACCTGGAGAGTTTTCATGCAGTAACAAACAACAGTGTCTCCTAAATCACAGTCCAAAACTGATGTGGGCGTAAAAATCTGAAAATTGAAAAATTACCGCCACACACCTTCTCAAATGTTTTGGGCTAAAACCGTTGCATCCATGGCATCAAAGCACTCCATATGCAATACCTTGGGGTGTCAACATAACAAAATAAAACAATTTTCTGGCAATAATTCAAACTGGTGTATGCGGTAGACCCAAAACCAAAGATAGGCCTAGCTGAAGAAATAATCTCAATTTCAACTCCAATGACAAAGTCATAAAAATTGTATTTGAACCTTCCCAAAATCCTGGCAAACCTATGCATGGGGGCATGGGTGTACTCAGGAACCTTGCAGAAAACAACCTGGAGAGTTTTCATGCAGTAACAAACAATAGTGTCTCCTAAATCACAGTCCAAAACTGATGTGGGTGTGAAAATGAAAAATGACCACCAAACAGTATCCAATTTGTTTGGAGCAAACGGTTGCATCCATGGCATAAAAACACTCCATTTACAATACTTTGGGGTGTTAGCTTACCAAATATATGCACGTTCATAAAATTGGGGTATGTAAAAAGGCCCCTAAAAAGAAGATAAGCAAAGAAGATACTGTATGTCAAATTAGAAAATTGACAAGCACATGTCAAAGATTGGCGTAGCACCCCAAAAACAACAGAACAAATCTATATATGGGTGGTATCAATTTACTCAGAAGATGTTGCTGAACATATTTTGGGGTGTTTTTTGGCAGTAACCAATAACTGGATTTGACAATTCATGCCTAAAGTACAATGTGTGTGAAAAAATAACACAAAAAGTGACTACCTGAAAGTTTGACATAGAGCTAGTGCATGGAAAGTGTTAAAATACAACTCTTTGAAGTACCCTAGGGTGTGCCCTTTCTAAAAATATATGGTTTGATGGAGGTAAATTACTTTGGCCGGCTTCAAAAATGTCCCAAATAGGACATGGGTGCATGATGACGAAATGTGAAAATTCCAAGTTGGAAAACTGAAATGCGCGACCCCCAAATAAGGCCTATTAGCCCCAAATGACCCGACATACCTATACATGGGTGGTATCAATTTACTCAGAAGTTGTTGCTGAACATATTTTGGGGTGTTTTTTGGCAGTAACCCATAACTGGATTTGACAATTCATGCCTAAAGTACAATGTGTGTGAAAAAATAACACAAAAAGTGACTACCTGAAAGTTTGACATAGAGCTAGTGCATGGAAAGTGTTAAAATACAACTCTTTGAAGTACCCTAGGGTGTGCCCTTTCTAAAAATATATGGTTTGATGGGGGTAAATTACTTTGGCCAGCTTCAAAAATGTCCCAAATAGGACATGGGTGCATGATGACGAAATGTGAAAATTCCAAGTTGGAAAACTGAAATGCGCACCCCCCAAATAAGGCCTATTAGCCCCAAAATGACCCGACATACCTATACATAGGTGGTATCAATTTACTCAGAAGATGTTGCTGAACATATTTTGGGGTGCTTTATGGCAGTAAACCTTAAAGTTCACAGTACATGTATTCTTAAATTGCGTTCAAAAAAAAAAAATCACCAAAACTTTTTTTTTTCTCAAACTTTGGCATAGATTTGTGGTAAAATGGTTTGCATGGAAAGAGTCAAAATACCCCAATATTTAATACCTTGATTTGTGTGCTTTAAAAAAATATGTATAGGTGGAAGGTTATTCAGGAATTAGTGACAGATATCAGTGTTACAATGTCACTATCACTAGTTTTGAAAATAAACTCTTTGGAAATGGCAAAGTGCTACTTGCACTTATTGTTGCATAAAATAAGGAAAAAAGCGAGGAATATGTAAACATTGGGTATTGCTAAACTCAGAACTAAATTTAGAAACTACTAATGAATTAAATTTTTTTGACGGTTGTTGATACATAAGAAATTTTGGGGGTCAAAGTTCGAAAAAGTGGTGTTTTTTCAATTGTTTTGTCATATTTCACAATGTTTTTTATAGTAAATTATATGAAATGATGAAAAAAATTGTATCTTTATAAAGTCCATTTAATGACGAGAAAAACAGTGTAAAATATGTGTGGGTTTCATAAACGAGTAAGAGGAAACTTTGTCCTAAACACTAACAGCGCAGAAACGTAAAAACAGCAGCGGTCACTAAAGGACGGATTTGTGTAAAACCGCCCGGTCACTAAGGGGTTAAAAATATTCCCATTTTAATTCAATATCTAATAAACCGTTTATTATAATATTCTGCAGTAACGAGTCTCTTTATTTATAGATATTTTGGGATATTTTAAGCATTTTTTCGTGATTTTTTTTTTTTTTTTCCCAAACTTTCTTTCCCGATTTTTATATTTTTTTTATAAGTTTGTTCTTTTTTTCTGTAACAGCCCTTTTTAATTATCATTCATTGGACCTCATGTGTAAATTTCAGACATTTTCGCTCAGTAGTTTCTTTGCAAACAGCGTTTCAGTTTTCAAACATTCAAGCAAACAGGTTTTTTCTTCTTCACTTCATTCGTCTGCGGTGTCAGCTTTTTCTGTCGGCTGCACTGCGTGTGATCGGCTCCTGCTCGGGTTTTTCCGGTGTTTTCGGCGGGGTTAATCCAGATGTTTTTGCGGGTTTTCGGTGTGCATTCGCCAGGTTTTGCGGTGAGTTTTCGTCGGGTTTGTGGTGGCTTTTCCCTGCAATTCGGCGGCCCCTGTGGTGCTTGCTGAATACACCGCAGGGTCGCCGAAATGGGATCGCCAAATCAAACCGAATTGGGGAGAACGAAGAGTCACCGAACGTGCGGTGACTTTTCGATTCTCTTTGGATAACCCTGTATGTTTCAGAGACATGGTTTCATCATTTTTTTCCCCAGTTGTTTTGTACTTTGTTTCTTTTTGAGACAAATCTTTGCTAAAGATAATTGCAGTATATCTACTGGTGTAATATGTATCCCTCCACAGACTAAGCTGGTGTCAATTTCGTTGGTATTTATCATGCCACCTGACTCTGCTTTTGGATCCTATTTCACAGTGTTTACACAATGTTTCACCATTTCTAGTGAAGATCTTATTCTAAACTCATACAGTTGAAACAATCTAAACAGTGTTTTTAGAGCGTAAATAATTCACAGCGGGCTCAGCACTATAGACGTGGAATTCTTTGCAGCCTTGCAGTGGTATATATAACTTCAGCTTGGAATCAGAATTGTATTTCGCTTCATGGTGAAGAAGTCGATGAGTTTCCTCAAATATCTCTTTCTGAAGATCAAACACTTCGCTAATGAGTTCTAGAACAAAATAATTGAAGTCTGCATTCACACCTGTAGGACTGAATGTACGTTTTCATTTTATTACATTTTACAGATTTGTTTTCAGACCTAATCAACTTCTGTTCACTTTTGTAGCAAGTTGGCACTTGAGTTCAATTATCTGTACGCAGGCTCCTCATTGAATAAAGCCATTAATCTTTAGATCATGAAACTCATTTTTAGGCACTCAACCGTTAAGTCTTCTTGCGTGATAATTCTTGTCTGTTTTCAATCAGATAAAATTTTTGAACTGTATCCATCGTTTTCTATCTTTCGTCTTATATTCTATCCTTGCTGTTGTTATGCACATTAAAAAAAGCACACTAAGTTCCTGTGGAATGGCGAAGGACCAAGCATAGTCACTTCTACAGTAAGAGATGAGGAATAGGCATACGCTTCACTCAAAATCCATAATATCAAATACAGGGTTCTGTATAATCTATGGTTTAATATCACTCCATCGCCACCTAGTGGATGTGGGGAAAAAACAACACCGTGATTAAGTTGACAAATTGAAAAAGACGCTCAAATTCAACGCTTCTGATATATACATTTTGTGTCTCTTTTTTTTCTTTTTTTTTAGGAGCAATCTAATTAAATTGTCTTTTGGAAACTTGATTTTTACGGATAGGATTTGAGATTAGATTTGGGTTAATTTTTGTGCTTGGTCTAGGGTTACTTTTAAAGTCAAAGAAGGTGGAATATGTTGCTTAAAAATGTAACAAACATGGATCAGAATCTTACCCCTAGTACTAACTTTAACAATAACCACTCATCACCCCATCTACGCTCCCCCCCATCCCACATTTTAATCCTTTATTTTCCTTTAAAAACTCCTAAATCCAGGCCTGGTCTCCCTCAGATCTCTGTAGGATATGAGATGCTTCCAACTGGAGGAAATCCCGCTCTGAAGCTGATTTTGTTCACTTCAAGTTTATTCTCCGGTCATACACCTCTGCCCTCCACTTGGCCAAACAATCCTTCTTCTCATCTCTTATATCTACGCTGTCCTCCAACCCTAAACGGCTCTGGTCCACCTTCAACACCCTCCTCCACCCACCTGCACCTCCCCCCTCAGCTGCCTTCAGCGCTCAAGACCTGGCAGACTACTTCCTCAGTAAAACTCTAACTATCAGAAGCAACATCCCTACACAAGATAGTTATCTGCCACCTCCACTCCCACAGGTCCCCTCTGCCACCCTCTGCCGCTTCCTCCCAACCACTGAGGAGGAAGTCAATTCCTTATTGTCCTCCTCACATCTCACCACGTGCCCGCTCGACCCCATTCCCTCACATCTAATTCCTCCCCTCTCCTCCTCCCTCACCCCTGCTCTCACACACATCTTCAACCTATCTCTCTCCACTGGCTCCTTTCCATCCACCTTCAAACACGCGCTAGTTACCCCTTTACTAAAGAAACCATCCCTAGACACCAACTCTCCATCCAACTACCGCCCTGTATCCCTGCTTCCCTTCACATCAAAGCTCTTAGAAAAACTAGTCTTCAACCGCCTCTCCCTCTTCCTGTCCTCCAATTCCCTACTTGACCCCCTGCAATCTGGCTTCCGTCCGCTACACTCAACTGAAACTGCCCTCACCAAAGTCACCAACGACCTCCTAACTGCTAAAAAACACGGCCACTATTCTCTTCTCATCCTGCTTGACCTCTCGGCTGCTTTTGACACTGTTGACCACCCCCTCCTTCTACAGACCCTCAACTCTCTGGGTCTCGGTGACACTGCACTTGCTTGGGTTGACTCCTATTTATCCAACAGGTCCTTCTGTGTGTCCTTTGCTGGTAACTCCTCCTCTTCATTGCCTCTATCTGTTGGTGTACCTCAAGGCTCTGTCCTTGGTCCTCTGCTCTTTTCCATCTACACCTCCTCCCTGGGCAAAATCATCAACAGCTTTGGCTTTAATTACCACCTCTACGCTGATGACACTCAGATCTACCTCTCTACCCCTGATCTCTCTCCCCCTGTCCTTTCAAAAGTCAGTGACTGTTTATCTGGCATCTCCTCCTGGATGGCCTCCCACCACCTAAAGATCAACATGTCAAAGACTGAGCTCCTACTTATTCCTCCCTCTAATGCCTCCCCACCTCCTGACTTCTCTATCACGGTGGAGGGTATCACCATCTCCCCATCAAACCAAGTTCGCTGTCTTGGAGTTACACTGGACTCTGCTCTTTCCTTCATCCCCCACATCAAGTCTCTTTCCTCCTCCTGCCGATACCAACTGCGTAATATTTCCAGAATTCGGCCATTTCTTACCGCTGTCACCACAAAACAACTCATACACGCCCTGGTAATCTCCCGACTCGACTATTGCAATAATCTCTTATCTGGCCTCCCTCTGTCCCGCCTCTCCCCCCTACAATCCATCCTGAACGCCTCCGCCAGGCTAATTCACCTCACCCGCCGCTCTGTCTCTGCCGCTCCCCTCTGCGAGTCCCTTCACTGGCTCCCCATCCACTGCAGAATTAAGTTCAAAATCCTTATCCTTACCTACAAAACCCTCACTAACTCAGCGCCCCACTACCTGTCCTCACTAATCACCAAATACACCCCAGCCCGCTCCCTAAGGTCAAACAGTGACCTGCGCCTAGCTTCTCCCCGCATCACCTCTTCCCATGATAGACTGCAGGATTTCTCACGCGCAGCCCCCACTCTCTGGAACGCTCTCCCTCGTGCTGTCAGACTTTCCCCTAACTTCTCTTCCTTCAAACGCTCCCTGAAAACATTGCTATTTAGGGAAGCCTACCACCCAACTCACTGACGCAACCATCAATCACTCTCACCTTACAGTCCTCTCCTCCTGTTTCCAACCCCAACCCTCCTAGATTGTGAGTTCCTACGGGAATAGGGCCCTCATCTCCTCCTGTACTGTTTGTCAAATGTTGTTCAATGTATTGTAACCCTGTCTATACTGTGCTTATTGTACAGCGCTGCGGAATATGCTGGCGCTTTATAAATTAATAATAATAATAATAACTCAACATGTGACATGTCTGCATTGGGGCTGGGTGCTCCAACCTATCTACTGGCTGTCAGTACAGGAAGGCATTTATAGCAATGGGTAAGGCTAGTTCCCAAAGGTCTCAAAGCCCTAAAACATGATCTGATAATTACCAAAGTTGAGAATCTGGGCAGGACTACACCCCTGCAATTGTATGGCTGGATTAGCCCTCTGAGCCCCCACCCTCCCCTAGGGTGTAGGAGGAGCAGGGAGCTCACAGCAAGGTGTCCACTCAGATAAGATTGAGCATTCACACTTTGCAGAGTGTCTTTTTGTACTTTTGGTAATGTGCCTTGCAACTATACATTTTGAGGATGACCTATTTAAATTATTTAAAAAAAATAATTTAAAAATAGTTTTGGAGAAAAAAAAATAAACAGACCCCGAACTAATAGCGATCTTTTTTGATGTGCCAGGTTAAAGCAATATTTAATTTTTGCTTCATTCTGTTCTAGTTTGAAATTAAGTTTTATCTCTTTTGGCATAAAAAAAAAAAACTACTTCAAAATCGCAAAGATTGTCAAATGATACAGTGTCTCAGAGGACCTCTCCACACAAATAAAGGCTGGCAGGTATACCGTCAGTGTCTGTGGGCCTGAATGGTTTATTTATAAAGGTAGGGGGGATTTTTAAATATGTTTAAATAGGGAAAAAAAGCCTTTTCCTGTGTATGGCAGATGAAAAATCAATTCTTGCAAGTTCTAGCTAATAGCAAATGCCAAGGTATTACTACCAAGCTGTACCAGCTGCTCGGCTCCCAGATGATGGATTTGGTTGCCTTCCAGTATTTGCTATTATAATCATGAAACAGTGCTTTCTTTTTCGCTCCTGATAGCAGATCTTGATCAAGCATTGCCATACGACGCTTTATGTTTTCACAACATAATCTCTGCAGTTAGTACCGTGTGTCAGATTTTAATGAGCAAAAGGAAATTGCCATTTTTGTTAAAAGATGTATCATTAACCTTATGTCTATTTTTATATTTTATACGCTCTTTTTCATTTTTTTTTCTTCTGTTTGTTTTGGCTTTTTTTTATTACGTTATTTTTTTTGGTCTCTCACTTCATATTTTACATGCAAGATGGTAATGCTTGCTCCAGGCTGGCAAGACAGAAGTGCAAAAATGACTTTGTACGTGTCCTGAGAGGCGGATTACGAGAGGCTGCAACTATTTGTTGATATTTTAGAGTAATGTATTTATAAAAGTAAACATGGATTTTAATGTCTGATATAATATTTCCCAGAACCCCAACGTCTCAGCTCTAAAAAAAAAAATCCAGTGGTTTGATGCCCCTTTAATGCGTTTTGTTATGTACATTGTGTGTTGTTTCTTTTTGCACGTACTTTGACTTATAACTGCGTTTATTTATGCAGAAGCACTATTTAATCAAGGGTTGACTTGAATTCTTTCATAGAGGTTCAAGATTTCATTTTTTTTTTGTGGAATAAAGGTATTTATTTAGCCATTTTTATTTAATAACGTTGAAATTTTAACGTCTAAAAATTAAAAAATAAATAAAACATAATCCCCTCTAACCTTCACAAATCACTATGAAAAGAGTTGCCAGCTCAAAACCTCTCATATGGTCATATAATTGGCACGTGGTCTTGGAAGATGCCGATGAGAGCTTGACCTCTGCACTTCCACTCGGATGCGGCTCAGTGACTGCCAACCATCTGAGGATGGAGCCAGAACACGGTTGTCTCTACAAAAGACAAGTCGTGACTCAGAAAGGGGGATCTCAAGGGTTGCCTCTCAAACACCGAATCCTTGTATGAGCATGATGGCCAGCATGACGTAACACTGAAACGTCAAACCGGGTCTGTCTAAAAGAAACCAACTCATTATTCCTGATCTTTTCAAAGGTCCAAGTAAAAATAATTGTCATTGATCTGGCATTTGGGAGAAGTAACATTGCTAGTGATAACACCCTTCAATACAAAGTGGTTTTCCATAAAACCACTGGTAGGAACCAGTGGTTTTGTGGAAAAGGAAAACCATATTAAGTTACTCTCCATCTCCATAACTCTATACCCGAGACACTCACATGCAGTTTAATTGTAAAGTAAATAACATTACAGTGCATTTAGAGACTGCATGCATTAATTGACCTCTGCCGTTCAATCCCGGTTTTGCAGCGAATTTCTGATGAAGGCTCAGCTGATATTCTGCACATTGGCTGTCATTCCTGATCTTCTGTAACTTTCGGGACATCTTCTGGAGCCCTTGAGGCTCAACTACAATGCTTTCCTCTGAAACCTGCATTTAAATATTTTCGCCAAACACCCATTTTTCATTTTAACACCCTACGGACTGTGTTGGATACAGCGAAAATAGAAGATTATGTATGCCAGAACCGTAAAAACCATCTTTATTAAGGTTGCTCCTGATCTTCTCTTCAAAGCCTGTCATTAAGAGGTTAAATTGTATTATTAAAAACATTCAACCTTTATTTCCGCAAGGTTCTAAAACATAACTCTGAAACCAAAATATTTTTCTTTTCCTTTCCATTATCTATTTGTGAATTGATGAATAATTCCCGTAATGATTTTAATGAAACATTTTAGCTACAATTAAAATCCGCAAGTCCATCTGACCTTTCTTCTGTTTAATGCTGTTTGTCTGGATATTGACCTTAAAATATCACTCACCATCTGAAAAAAGGTTTATGTCCGCTATTGGTGCCTTTGCATAGAGAGAGAGAGGGATGGACGATCAAATGGGTTGATAGAGAGCTGAATGTAAGGGTGAATTAAATAGATGGACTGGATGTCTCTGCTACCGGATTTCACTGCTCGTTAACTGATGAGCTGCGTATCTGTGTACCATTGTAGATGGATGTTGGAGGGGTGAATAAATGACAGAATATATAAAGTGGATAGACTGAACAGATAGGATTGACTTATAGGAGACAGATTGTGCATTTGATCGTGGTAGAGGGGTTTGGTGGAAGGAGAGGGATTGATAGGGGATAGAGTTTTGTGAGGAGCAGTCTATAGGTGGATGATACAAGGACAGATTAAGGCTGGCCATCCACTGGCACCTTAGTCGGGCGACCGACATCGGCCGCTTAGGGTCGTCCACTGGAAGCAGCCGGCACGCGAAAAAAAATAAATGAAAAACCCCTCTGCAGGGAGAGAACAAAACTGCCTCTGGTGCTGAAAAGGACAGCGGTAGGAAAAGGGAAGTGCTCATGCCACTGTACAGAGCACTGGTGAGACCTCACTTGGAGTACTGTGTGCAGTACTGGAGACCGTATCTCCAGAAGGATATAGACATCTTAGAGAGAGTTCAGAGAAGGGCTACTAAAATGGTGTACGGCTTGAAGGAGAAAAGTTACCAGGAAAGGCTTAATGATCTTAACATGTACAGCTTGGAAAAAAGACGAGACAGAGGAGATATGATAGAAACATTTAAATACGTAAAGGGAAACCACAAGGTAGAGGAAGGGAGTATACTTAAAAGGAAACAAAATAGCAAAACAAGAGGACATAGTCTTAGATTAGAGGGGCAAAGGTTTAAAAGTAACATCAGGAAGCATTATTTTACTGAGAGGGTGGTGGATACATGGAACAGTCTTCCAGTAGAAGTGGTAGAGGCCAAAACAGTAATTGAATTTAAGCAAGCATGGGATAGGCATAAGGCTATCCTAAACAAAAGATAAATCCAGGTAAAGTATCCTTGTAATTGGGCAGACTAGATGGGCCGAAAGGTTCTTATCTGCCGACATTTTCTATGTTTCTGTCCAGCGCAGCCGAAGCAGGTGGGAAAAAAATCCTCGCCAAAGGCTGCAAGGGAAATTATTAGCCAGCTCGCAGAGAAAAAGAATAAAAAAGACTCATTCGAAAGAGAAAAAAAGCTTCGTAATTTTTCAAAGAAAATCGGAACCCAAAATTTTGCCTAAAAAAATCCAGAAAAATACCAAAAAGAAATACTAAAATTTCCACCAAATAAAAAGGCTTTTTGCTGCGGATTAATATTATATTAATTTTATGGAATTAATATTATGGAATAGCCTCCCAGATGCCATCAAATGTTCCCCCAGTATTTAGTCACTCGAGCTCCCTATTAACATACCTCAATACAGAATGCACCTGTGAACATGTAACATAGTGACTATATTACTTACATATTTATTTTCTGTGTTAATCTGTACATTTGTGTGTGTGTTTTTTTTTTTTAATATCGTGCATTTATTACTTCGTATTTCTGTAACAACTGTAAAATTTAAATGTTCTTGAACCCAGGACGTACTTGAAATCGAGAGAAATCTCAATGTATCCTTCCTGGTAAATATACTTTGCAAATAAATAAATAAAATAAACGGTTGAATAAAAACGAAGGTATTTTTTTTTACATTGAATCCTATGGGCGGTCTGACTATACGATGCATCTTTTTCATGTTTCCCTGCGGTTTAACTATACGATGCATCTTTGTCGTGTAAACTTGTACCAGATTGTCCGGTTTCATCTGACCAAATTCAATTTAAATTGAAAGGATAGCTAGTCTGTTGTAATGGCATAAAATCATCTGAAATCGTCAGATGGTGGTCGGATGCAGTGGAAGTGGGCTGTTTCACCTGCATGTTGTAGGATCAGTCAGACGACTTCAGATGATATCGGATGATCGCACCATCGCACAAATACGGTGCCAGTGGACGGCCAGCCTTAAGAGTAGTTATATATTTTTGAGTAGACCGCTAGCGGAACTTGTAACTACTGTCTGTAATCTTTTTAAGGTGTCTCAGGTATTGGATATTCCAGAACTCCACCTAGTTTCTCAAAACCCTCTCTCGTTAATAAATCTCTTCCTTAATTCATGGTACTGATCAAAACACTTCTCTGAATGACAAACTATCAAACGAATGAAGCTCTCAGAGGTAAAATTTCTTATTTCCAACATATTTACCTTAAAGGCTATGCTTAATGCTAATTTAGTTTTTTCAGCATTATTGCAATGTCAATTTAAACTTTGTATTTTTTTGTTTTGTTTTAGGTAGAAAATTGTTTGTGTTATTTTTTTATTTATAACTTCGCTAAAGACCTCTACTATTAAAGATGTTAATGGCAGAGAAACCCACCAAATTGCTAGAAAAAATTGTTTACTGATTGCGATAATTGAATAAAAATCTCAAAGTCTTGAAAAAGGACTTTGAGATAAGTAATTAAATCCGGAGGTTTTAATTATGTTTCATCTCCACGCAATAGTTAGTTTTTGCTTGTTTTACAGCAATTAACCTTCTGACATGAGGCACTTAGCTTGTGAAAGCACAAAAACATTTCCCACAATGGCCGCCCTGATGGCATTCTGTAATCCTTTGGGATATTCCATTGGCATTCATAAAACAAAGCACGATCCAATCTTGGATTACAAGCCGTCGATTATTCTGCAGAGTGTATGGCTAATTGAGGATTTTATGGCCTTTTTTGCCTGTGGTTTTTATCTTGTGATTTATGAAAACATGACATTGTATGTTTAATTCAGTGCAGTATTTTGCCATTGTGATTGATGCACAAAAGCCGAGAAAAGACCACTTGTAAGGTAACATGCAGTAATGTTTTTAGTGGCTGATTAAATGGCTGTTGGCCTGTTTGGTTGTTGTCCCACATCCTGCTTCAGACAATTTGCAATAATATATATTAGAATATGTATTCTGAAGACCGTGGATGCCATTCACGAAGCGCTGGTGTTTTACCCAAAGGCTCAGACAATTTATAAAGTATTTTACCAGGAAGGATACATTGAGATTTCGCTCGTTTTCAAGTATGTCCTGGGATCAAGAACAGTGAATTGTTACAGTAGGTACAGAAATACAAAGTAATAAAATGCAAGATATTAAACAACACAAATATACAGATTAGCATGGAAAATCAATATGTATGTTATATAGTCATTATGTTACATGTTTACAGGTGCATTCTGTATTGAGGTATATTAATAGGGAGCTCTTGAGTGACTTTAAACTTGGGGAAGATTTGATGGCATCTGGGAGGTTATTCCATAACTGCGGTGCTCTGTAGGACAATGAGGATTGAGCCACTTTCTTTTTGTATTGTGGTATTGCAAGTAAGGTGCTGGTCCTGGATCGGAGGATGAGGGAACTGCTAGGGGAAGCAGCCTATTCAGGTAGGGTGGTAGCTTCCCAGAAAATCTCTTAAACACCAAGTTAGAAAGGTGAAGGGTGTGTCGACATGCCGATATGACACTTGTGCAACCTACCGCCAACTTGCAGTCATTGACAGCAACACAGCACTCAGCCAAAGATTCCCAGTTTGTTTATATGCTGGTAATATAAAAATAATTATTCATTAAAGGAGCTGAAGAATTCCATAGAAACAGACTCTCACAATGTGCTAAAGTGCACCTGTCGTGCCCACATAAATAAGGAATCACTCCGTAAATTTCTATTAGCATTTTATTCTACTTTCTTCGAATACATAGGAAATACAAAGTCAAAGTTTTGCTGTCACTCACTCTGTAACAAGTCGGTGTGGAACTGGGCCAAACTTGGTTAAAACATCACTTTTATTGCAAATTTTTAATGACGCAGGGCACAGCCCTGTGTAATATGGTCAACAACAAAGTGTCCAGACACGCAGTGTCTGATGTTTACACCTAACAGATATACAACGTAACACCGTAGCACGTACAAAAAATATTACATATATCAAGGCTATACTCGGACCCTGCTAATAAAGGTGTATACTTTGGATGGCTTCTATATCTATTAGGGGAAAAGAAATACGGGCCTTTGTGGGTCTGTGATCCTAGGAAAGAAATGGATAAAGCCCATGAATGAGTAATCACTAAGTAGTTTGCAAAGCAATGATAAATCGTCCCCCAGGTCAATGACATGTAAACATCAGACACTGCGTTGTTGACTTTCTTACACAGGGCTGTGCCCTGCGCTATTAGAAATTTGCAATAAAAGTTAAGTTTTAACCAAGTTTGGCCCAGTTCCACAACTACTTGTTACTAATTATCAGGGTTACCGCCCCAACCACATTGATTCGAGCTGGTGCATGACTCTCTATAACAGTACTACCTAGGGAGTATCACTATTACTCTTTGAATCTCTATTCTCACTACCATACTACTATATTGACTCCTTCACTCACTTTGGCATGGCACCTGGGTGAGTGGTGACAGCCGTGAGTGGAAGAGCCAGACAAAATGCAGAGGGGCACTCAACCCTGGTGTGCCGCAGCCAGCCAGCTGTATCCACAAACAGTGGAGAACCACTCGCAACAGGCCAAGTATGCAAAGTGAGCAGTTTTGTTGAAAATCTTTGCTACATTTCGGTCCATTGTCCGGACCTTTCTCAAGCAAGTGCTTGAGAAAGGTCCCAAGGGAGGACTGAAACATTGCACAGTTTCCAATAAAGCTGCTCCCATCAAATCTGTTGTCTGGTATGAGTGGTCTTCCTTTGCTTTTTGTGAGTCGAAGAGCGGTCCTATTGGACAGCCTGATTACAAGCTGACCAAAATTACCAGTGAGGATCAATTCTGCAGCTCTGCGTGTTGGCTCGTTTCTAGACCCTGCTTCTGGAGCCCGAATATTTCATCAAGGGTTGGTATATTGAAAAGATCTTTTAATACCAATGGAATATCTACCCCCTGATGGGATATCGCAGACAAAGTGCACTTAGCCAGTACAAGTTCACCTTAAAGTGACACACGTCAGGTGGAAGTGTGTAACAGTTCTCCCCTTAGTAAACAATGTGCAGGATTAATCTGCTTTCTCCTTTTTAGAATGATTTCATTGACTTTTAGAAATAGATTTTATTAAATCTTTTTTTGTTTAAAAATATACATTTCTAGAACATCGTATCCAAAAGGGTCTATTCACAAAGCACTGAAATTTCTAAGTAATAATAAAAATAAAGACTTTTAAAAGATTAATGGCAAAAATATCTTGCAAAAAATATGAAAAGGGTATTTTAAAAATAAAGAGTTTTTGCAAATAATAAAGAATAAACGATGTTAAATTAAGATATTCCATTTTTTTTTACACTGAAACCTATGTGATTTGCCTGTTTAAACCTGCCGAATTGAAACACTGACAATCTGGGCACTTTGCTGGAATTTCAATGCAATTCAATGTTCTGTGAATAGAAGACACGATAGTCTTCTATGGGCCAATTTCAGTGCTGCCGAATTGCACTTTATTTTGCTGTCAAGTCACCTGTATTTGGTGAATTGGCAGGTTTGTGAATAGACAAATTTCCCCAAAATTGCACCGAATGGTGACCTTCACTGTTCGGTGCAATTCAGTGGCAAATTTGGAGGTTAGTGATTAACCCCTGAAGAATTTAAAACTTGATATACTTGTACTCGCGAGGAAACTCCAATGTGTTAAAATATGGTAAAAAAGTTTTGTAAATTATTATCCTTTATTTATACAACGCCTCATATTCCGCAGCGCTGTACAAGATCAGTGTACAAGGTGTTGATACATTAGAATTCCACACGTGGATGATGCCCTGATTCAGGGGGTCCTATTCCCAAGAGAACTTACAATCTATGAGACGTACAAGTATAGGTAGGCGCGTCCATATCGTTGGGTGTCTTGCCAAAGGACACTCGCTGGTGGCTTCTTCTGAGTGCGATTGAGTCATCTTTTCCATGATTGTAGAGCAATCTCGTAATGTCGAGACTTGCTTCTCCACAGTTATATTGGAGGGATGTGCTGAATGGAATTTTGACTTGATTCTCCAGTCGAAGGGTAGAGACGTTACCAATGGACTCAACAGCCAATATTGGGCACTATTACATTCCTAACGCAAACGTTAGCGCTCACTTGCGTGAGTATTAACGTTTGCTGCGGTGTTTAACGCATATTAAAATCCAAACGAAACGGGTTTGAAAACCCGTTTGTGTTTGGTACCTTACGATCCTCTGCGGAGGTTACTGTACTTTGCGCTCCCTATACTTAACATGGGGAGCGCAAAGTGTTAATCAGCGTTGGAATTACAAAGTCCCAGCGCTGATTAACGCCTGGCTCTGGTCAGCGCAAAGTTAACCAGAGCCAGGGCTTGGTGATAACGGATTCTGCAGAAGCGGAATCCTTTAACACCAGCTTTAAAAATAATAAAACAGATCCAATACTTACCCTCTGTCCCTCGGCGAGGACCGCAGCTCCGATCACCTCCTCCGGCCGGTGGGAGCAGGGAAAGACTGGGGAAAAAGTCCCACCAGTCTCTCCCTGCGTATCACTACGCTGACCGTCCGGATCTCGCGAGGCGAGATCCGGCTGGTCACGTGACCGACAGGGAGGAACTCAATGGAGTCCTATGGACTCCAGCGAGTGAATGCTCGTGGCTGCGCTCAGCGCTGCCGCGAGCATCCAAGATTTTACGCTCGATAACAATGCAGGCAGCATTTTTTGCGCGTGCATTGTGATCCAGCGTTAAAATGCGGGCGCAAGGGGGAAAACTGCGGGTGCAGTTTTTCCTCGCTTGCGCCCATGTTTTAACGCTAAGCGCGTAATAGAGCCCATTGTGTGGTAGGCAAGTATGTACCGTTAGGTGTCTTGCCCAAGGATACTTACTGGAGAGGTGCTCTGGCCTGGATTCAAACCTCGGTCTCCACGGTTACAGTGCAGGGATGTGTTACCTCTACTTCATTCAGACGGTTAAATAAAGTTGTATCAAATGATCTAAAAGTGAACCTGTGCAGTAATAATTCTAAAGTGGTTCCTTTTCTTCAACAGAGTCAATCATATAGCTTTATTAAGCTGATACCCTGATAACCTCACATTAATCATTTTGTATCAGATTTTCTAGACACCATAAAAACAATACTTTACCTTGTTGAAATGAGCAGATATGAAATGTTCTCTCAATGTATATACATTTGCTGAATGTAATTCAGAGAGCAAAAATGTGTTGAGGTTTTTTTTCTTAATTCCGAGCAGCAATTACTGTATTTAAGGCATAGACTTGTTATTTTGTATTGATACGAAAAGCTCCATTATATACAGGACAGCTGGCAGTCCTAAGAGATGAACCAGACGTACTATTGTTTTTATATATTTTTTTTCTCTTCTTCATTTTGTTGTGTCGAACAGCTGTTTTATGAAACTGTACGGTGAAAACCCAATAATTATTATAAATATACAGCTTCTCATCCTGCTCACGGAATAAAAACAGGACCCTCAATAGAAACCAAAACAAATATGCTTGGATTCTGCAAAATTAAAACCCCAGTACAAACACAACTGTTTAGAACGTCATCGCAAATGTCCTTACGTTTCATCTTTGTGGTAGTGTATCGCTGAATTATTTATTTGTAAAGTATTTTACCAGGAAGGATACATTGAGATTTCTCTTGTTTTCAAGTATGTCCTGGGCTCAAGAACATTGAAATGTTAGTCGTTACTGAAATACACAGTAATAAATGCAAGATATTAAAAAAACAAAACACAAATATACAGATTAACAGAAAATAAATATGTAGGAAATATAGTCATTATGTTACATGTTTACAGGTGCATTCTGTATCGCGGTATGTTAATAGGGAGCTCTTGAGTGACTTAAGACTGGGGGAAGATTTGATGGCGTCTGGGAGGTTATTCCATATTTGTGGTGATGTTGCGTTTTCTTTAGTTGTCATTTAATAGAAGATAAATGTATATTTTTCATTGAAGTAGCTTGATGCTCAGTCAGTGCTAAATCCCAGCAAGGATTGGATCGATAGGATGCAGATGCATCCATTAGTTGGAAAGTTTCCAACTGTCAATGACAAACATTACAACTTCAGATGACAAAAATGATAAATTAGCAACCTTAAATGAAAAGCGAGGACACTGACATTGGAGATCGCTGCAGCTAATTGCATATACTGTCTATAAACCATGACTGCTCTTCAATAACCACTAAACAAGACCTATGGAGGAAATCGGGAATCTATACAGCAGTGTTTCCCAAGCTTGTCCTTGGGACCCTCAAGCAGGTCAGATTTTGCAGATCACTTTGGGGAAATGCAGACTGAATCCTGCAATCACTGAGAAGCAAATCATATCACCTGTGCTGTGCTTCAGATATCTGCAAACCTGGCATGTCAACGGGTCCCGAGGACAGGTTTGGGAAACACTGCTATACAGCATAGCTTTCATGAGGATCCTACCTGTGGAAGTCAACACCTTTTGAGTGAAATTATACAGATGTCCATTTGATTCACACAATATACCCAACAATTTGACTGTACAAGTACATTTTCTTATGCCAAAAATAAGACTTCTGCTGACTGCGAGTCATTTTTTGAATCCCTTTTGGATACGGTTACAGAATTGAGTCTTTGCCAGATCTGTCATATTTTTATTTCTTTTGAGATAAAGGGTGGTTACATGGAAGTCACAAAATACAGAGTTGCACTTAAATAGTGCATCAGTAGTACAATACTATAAAAGCAATATGTTTGAGTAAAATCTAAACGATCCTTTCCAACTTGGGTGTATAGGTGTAACGTCTCGACCCTGCCCCCTGGTGGTGGGAGCAGGGATTTGCCAGTTTGCTGGTTTTCATGCTCAGGCTCTGCAGACCATCCCTATCGGGCTGATGGTCTGTGGTCACATGACCTGCTCAGCCCTATATATAGGGCCAGTAGTACTCTTGATCCTTGGTTCAGGATAGACCTATTTCTATTGATAACCTGCGCCTTTGATTATTGTTCTGTATTTCTGTTTATGACTCCTTGGCTTTGGTTCCCAGTTTATGCTCTAGTCTGTTCCCTAAATTCTGATTCTGCAATCTGATATCTCGTATATGACCTGGCTTGGCTTCTTGGACCTCTCTTCTGTATGTACCTTGTCTGTTTAAGGATTTCTCTGTCTGTTTGTAGTTAGTCTGTTTCACTCAGCAGGCATTTGGACACAAAGCCATTTGGTGTTGAGTGGTACTCAGAGTTTTGTTCTGATCTCCCTGGTTGGGAGTGCTAGTATCAGCCGTCTTTATTGTTGTGTTTTTCAAGTACCGAGTTCTGCCCTGCAGGCTGCTGAATACATTCTAGTCTTGTTTTCGAGTTCTGCAAGTGTGTGCTGGATTCTGCTATAAGCAGCAAACCATATACCTGCCCTAAAGGCTTCAAACTACACAGCCTAAAGGCTCCCCATCACCCTATAGGGGGCCTATCGATACAATAGGATGGGGAGAGGATTGGGGATGAGGGACTATAAGGAAGGTAGAGGTAAAACGGGTTCAACCATAGATGCCAAGGATCCTGTAATTTGTGATCAAAGATCAATCACACTGGATGGGGTTTTTGGTCAGAGACAACTTGACATCCAGCAACACTTTGGTTTAGAGGTTGATTAAAAACCTTATATATAATATATTTTTTAATAACTTAGCCTTCCTTTTGGTTCCTCTCCTGTGCTATATCCAGATTTATTTTGATTGGCCTTTATAGTAGACCTTTTTTATCTTTCATTTCTTTTAACACAAGACGTAGCGGATTGGTGAAGCGATCTAGTGTCGTTATCAGTCAGAAAAAGTTGAGTAGGGTCAGGAGTAATGGTTAAATAATGCCGAAAGTGTGATGTCCAGAGGATTGGTGGGAATGACAGAAAACCAGATACTTATACGTAACATCTAGCAGAACAGTATTAAGTAACAGAAATAAAACAAATCACGTAGAAGGGCTGACATGATGCACACTGTAAGAGCAATTGTAAGGTCCGGTGTAAGTCAATGCATGGAAAATAGATCCAAAGAAATGCAATAGGGAGCAGGGGAGAAACAGAAAGAATTTCTATATTAACATTCCAGTTTGTGTGTTTATATATATATATATATATATATATAACTATACCCATGAGTTTATATGAAAGCATACATGTTTTAAATGAATGGTAAAGGGTTAAAAATCCAGACGCCAACGTTCCGTCCACCATTTATTTCTTTGAAGTGTATTAGCGTCTTCATTTCAAATGTTTCTTGCCCCGGGGTGGTTTTAAAGATCTCCTTCAGTATTCATTTTGAGATTAGGAAAATGGTTGTTCTGGCTGAAGTGGTGTCTAATAAGGGTGTGCAGTATTTGTGTTCCTCATGATTTGTGGTCCTGATCTTGTGTATAAAAAGTATATATAGATATCTCCATTTTTGGACTGAAACCTCAAGCTTGCAATATTGTTCGTTTACGCTTCAATCTGTTTCATGTCCCTCAAGTGCTGATATTTGTTTCCCCCTTACCTGTATATAACATACGACAGACACAGAGACACAAGCAGAGACAGACTAACAGACACAGTCACACACTCCGTTAAAAGATAAAAGCTTGTGTTGTGTACCCCAAAATGACAGTTGTGCTCGGAATGATCAAACAGGTCCTGTCTCTTCATAAACCGGTCTGTAATGAAGTTCTAGTAGGATGGATCATTCACACCTAGTGAATATTTTGCAGGTTTTAAACCCAGTGTTTTTATGTGGGTTTTTGTTTATAATTTTTCCTTTTATTTCCTTAATCACTATTGCCCTGGGAGATTCTGTGGCTTTCTTCCAAGTGCATGTCCGATCCAAGTTTGTGTGTTTTGGAAAGAAAAAGAGAATTGAGATTGATTACCATCATCAACCAGTGTGTGCCATTATATCATTTCCCCTGCGGTTGGATTGGCATCAGCAGCATGGGTATTGGAGCAGCAGGCTGCCTGGCATCACATGTGGCAGCGTCGCAGCTGGAACATCTGAATGCGGCAATATGCAGCGGAAGAAATGTTTATTTTTTATTTCAATGGGAACTCCCTGCTAGGACAATTGCCTGTGGCTGTATTGGTGTGCTCTTAAGATATCAGACACTGTACAGTACATTGAGCGGTAAACATGGCGAATATGAACGATGAAGCAACGGCAACAAAAATAATTCATATGCTGCAACTTATGATTAATTTGATTGTGATGTCTTCTAGGATATTGATAAAACTTTGTTTATCCTGCACTTTTTCACCCAGTGCAGTAATGGTATCAGCGAATGTTTCAGATTGTAAATGTTTGCATATGTTTCAAGTGTGTAACTTTATCAGGTTCTGTTTGTGTTCCAGGGCCTGAACTCCTGAATATAATAAAGAAAACACACTTTCTAAATGTGTAACTATTGCATTTAATTGTGTTGACATGGATAAATCATGAGTCTTATTTGCATCTGTCCCGACCACATTTACTTTTTCCACAACCGTGGTATTGTTTGGTAAGGGTATAAAACCCACCAATTTTGTCTCTGAGCTGAAAGTGTGTGTGTATAAGTTTCTATGGTGCAGAGAATCTGAAAAAAGTGACTTGTGTCTTACCCTCCCTGGCGATCTGATTTTCTTAGACGGCTTTTGGACACGAAATTCTATTTTTATTTTTTTTGGCTCCCTAGCGGTATTCCCGAGTGTGGCTCAGGGTTAAATTCCTATGTTGGAAGCAGTAACCCCGAGCAACACTCGGATGCCGCTGGATACATCACCTGTCCCTGCGTTCCCTCGCTGTCCCCCCCGCAGTCTCCTCCGGCGATTGCGACCTCATACTTCCAGGTTCCCTCCTCACGTGAAGGAAGTAAAACGCCGCGATAGCCGGAGGAGACTGCGGGGGATCATCGAGTGAGCGCAGGAAGAGGTGATGTGTGCAGCCTAGTGTGGCTCGGCGGTTACTACTTTCAGCGGTGAAATTTAACCCCGAGACACATTTGGGATAACCATTGGGGGGGGGGCTAATCCTCCAGGA
This sequence comes from Leptobrachium leishanense, assembly GCA_009667805.1. Taxonomy (NCBI): domain Eukaryota; kingdom Metazoa; phylum Chordata; class Amphibia; order Anura; family Megophryidae; genus Leptobrachium; species Leptobrachium leishanense. The sequence goes on from CM019067.1 coordinate 60,048,181, forward strand.
CGGCAAAAATGCAGACCTATATTTTGTCTTATGATCTTGCTGTACAATGTGGGAGTTCAAAAGGTTCCCCCCCCCAACTCGTTCTTCAATGATGCAGAGGGGTGTAATCTTAAAGAAACCTCCAAATAAAAAATACCCCCCCTTGCCCTTAAATAATTGGGCAGATGCTGCTGACAGCATCTGTCCAATTGTTTTTTCTTTATTTTTTTACTTTTGCTCTAATTACTCACCCTTTCTCCTTCGGCATGAGCTGCTCATTCCCGTCATCTTCAGGGCTTCCAAAATGTGGAAGTCTTTGCAGCTTTTTAATGAACTTTGCGTCCGATACTCAAATTGCACATCGCACGAAACATAGAAACATAGAAAAATGTCGGCAGATAAGAACCTTTCGGCCCATCTAGTCTGCCCAATTACATGGATACTTTACCTGGATTTATCTTTTGTTTAGGATAGTCTTATGCCTATCCCATGCTTGCTTAAATTCAATTACTGTTTTGGCCTCTACCACTTCAACTGGAAGACTGTTCCATGTATCCACCACCCTCTCGGTAAAATAATGCTTCCTGGTGTTACTTTTAAACATTTGCCCCTCTAATCTAAGACTATGTCCTCTTGTTTTGCTACTTTGTTTCCGTTTAAATATACTCATGGGAACCTTCAGTACGTAAGTTCCATAGCGCCTGCGCAGTTCAATGGTCTGGAGCTGTGCGCGCATGCGCATAACCGATCCATCATCTGCCTCTCTCAGGACATCACCACTGGCCGATCTAGTGACTGGCAGCCAGGACGTTCAAGATGATGGCTGCCTGTTGACGCGCCTGTGGGTGGGGGAAACTCCTCTGCTTCACACAGATTTTCATGCCAAACCAAGCAGGAGGTGCACTCCACACAGCCTCTCCCCTTTTAAAATGCTGAAGCGGTCAGGATGTGTAGAGAGTCCCTTTTTAGTACTGAAGTAAATGTATATTGTTCAAATGCAGAGTGAGGAAAGCCCTTGTTCCAATGCAAACTTGATTGAGGCAGTTTGCAATATATTGGGTGGAAATGGGTTGACCTTGTTCTTCTTTGCATCCCATTGTTAAAGCCGATCGAGAGCCTGGAAAGGGAGGGAGCACTGCTCTCTCCATGGCCACGTAATTAAGCTTAGGTGGTCATGGTGGCTTGCGTGTCCCTATATATTGTATATTATTAATGCTTGAATTTCTGTGGCAGCAGGGGCATAATTTTCTAGTATTTGTGTGCGTTAACAAAACACATCTGCTCCTGTTGTATCGTGTAGCTGTTGTACATGTAATATGTGGGTTGAGAATAGCAGCGGTACTGTACAGGTCTGCCGTCCATTCTTCTAAGCAGATGGCTATTGCAGTGATGTGTCACCGGCTTATTACATCCTCTTAAGATTACTATCCCTGTCCAGATGGGTTTGGAATCACAGCTGGGGAGAATAAGGAAATAAATGAATTCTGTGTGTTCTCCTTTCTAGATCTATTTAGTGCGCGCGCGTGTGAGATAGATATATATATATGTTACTATACAGTAGGAGTGACCTCAGTGATATTTTTTGTGTATTTGGTTTCCAATTTCTGTATACAACATTATTTTTTTTAATCAAGTAAATATTCATAATTGGCTCCCTTAATGACACTGTGCATTTATTTCACACAAGAGCCTGATAAACATCTGAAGAATTATCTAAGCGTTGCACTATGCCAAATTAAGACAGCGCCACAGAGAAATGTATGTTACGGTATGAAAGCTTCAAACAAATTTAGCCCATTAGTTCTAAGACATGAACAGCCATCTTAAAAACATCCCGGCGTAGTATAAAATTGCAGTGAATTATTTACTCCGTGCCACCCCCCCCCTTAAGTTTCAGATGCTTGTCCTAAATGTGCTTTTAATGTTTATAATGTGAAGATGCTTCCTAAAGTCACATCTGAGCATAATGCCACAGACCACACGACAGCATACATTCCCTGTCAAAACACTTTGAATTCTAATAAATTCAAGTGTGGATGATATATATATATATATTAGTACACTTGGTTTGTTTTATATATTATATATAATTACACTTTTTAGTTATTGAACAGAAAGTGTGGTTTAAGTCAGGGCTCAAAATTAGCACTCGCCCACTTGCCTGGGATGAGTAGAAATTTAAACTGGGCAAGTAGGAATTTGGCGCTTGAACTTCGCACTTGCCCCATTTAGTCACATAGACTAAAAAAATAGGGTGTAAAGATGGGGTAGAATTGCGCGTGTGGTGTGTGTGTGGAAGTGGGTGTGAGGAAGGTTTGATGAGAAGTGGCGAGTAACTTTGTGGCCTGGCTAGTAGCTTAGGACTTGAAATTTTAACTACTGGTTTAAATTAGAACATTGGTGTGTTTTGCAGGATGTTTTCCATCTTGATTTATACCTTCGTTGTATAATACCCCATTAATATAGATAAAACGTGGGGGCAGATGTCTTATTTTTAAAGCACACTTGTCTTATTTACATGCTGGGCTCTGCCATTGCCTGTCTTCTACTGGTCAGCTCGTCTTATCTCACCTGACAGTTAACCATTGGCAGCTCTGAATGGACCTCAAATTAGGGTGCCAATGCTATGACCAAAATGTGGCACCATGTATGTAAGTATGACCGGTGCATTACATGAAAATTACATAGTAATACATTATTATTTCCGTCATAAATATACTTTCAAGGGAGATTGAGCAAACCGTGGTTGGGACCCACTGATCTATAGGATAGTATTGGACTCCAAGCCTTTTAATCCTGGAAATCGAGGGGAATATTAATGTCAAGGTTATGACTAAAGCATATCAAATAATGGATCATTTATGCTTCTACATTATTGTAATTCTGATGAAGTGATCACCGTGCAAGTATCTCTGCTCCCCCTGTTGTTCCCAATGAAAATGTTGGTAAGAACTTATCTGATGGCACTTTTTCTTTTTTCTTCCAGGATGCGATTCTTGTTCTTATTGCGGTCTTCCTGATTGTTTTGTCATTCTACGCCTTCTTCTACCTTAAACTCAGCTCATCAGAGAACTCTGAGGAAGATTCGAGCGATTAGTCCTGCATGGCACCAGTCCACAAGAATGGAGATTCTAGGTCATCGTGCAATGAAAGATGATGTTGGCACGAATCCTTCCTACCTTGTTTCTCATGTTCTCAAGGTTTACCAATGATCAAGGGGGTTTTTATGTCTTTATAATTTAGTTTGAAAATCTAGTAATTCTGAAATATTGGAGCTTGACTCGAGAGCCATGGTTCTACAAGACCACTGTTTGCCAATGTTAAATACATTCCACTTCAGCATGTAGTCTTAACACAAGCTTAGAACAATGAGCTTTATAGATTCTTATATATGACTTAATCTTTCAATTCTGGTTTTCGAACAAAACTGTTTCTGGGAAAATATTTTTGACATTCTGCTCTTTTAGTTACACTTTGAAACCAACAGAAATCCGCTTTTATGTTATGAAGCGAGAGTTAAATTTTTAAAAAATAGTTTGGTGCACAATGCATTGTAAGAAAATGCAAAATTGAGCCGTGGGATCTAATTCATATATTTTAATTGTAAATGGTTAAAATCCTTAATGAAATAATACATTCCAGGTATAGTTTACTTTTTGATTGAATTAATGAAATGTGGTCATGTCTTATTTCACTCTATTGCTAACCGAGCTATATTTGCACGTTCAAAAATAAAATGTGAAGTATATAGAGGCAAAATATTTGCCTTGGAGCTCTGTCCATTTTTTAGTTAATAATTCAGAGTCTCCTGACGCACAACAGGATGCAAAAAAATAGAAGCGACAAAGTGTCTGATAATATAAGCGTGATGGTGCAATACTGTGCATTACAATTGGAAAATGCAGTAACGCTCTGTATACTTTATCCGTCCAGTGAACGTTCTCCATCTCCGATTATTCCCCAGTTGGGAATTAACTTCTGGGACAGCATAAGCAAGTAAAAATTTATTAAACACAAAACGAATAAAACAAAAATAGCCTGACGTTTGATTTTGGTGTATTTGATGCACTTGCTCAAGGACAATGGCCTGAACATAAAATCAAAGTCCACAAAAATAAACCCATCTGAATCCTCCCAACTTGGGGTCCCGTTGAGTAGTGCTTATTGGTTCCGGTCGTGCTGCTGGCATTTTCCATATGTGGAAGGTCTTCCAGTTCGAGGCATACCATTTTAGCTGAACACTTCCACATTTGCTTGTCGATATTTACACTACACATCAAATCCAATGACGATTTCAAGGATTGTACATGTCACTTCCACTAGTGTTGGAAAAGGTTGCATTCTGTAGGTCGACAAGTGAACATGGAGTAACCAAAAAAATATGTATGCCTCGAGCTATAAACCTTCTGTTTATGGAAAAACCCAACAGCACAATTGGAATCGATGAGAAGTGTTTGACTATTCAATGGGACATTGGGGGTGGTACGGTTCGGAAGGGGTTTTTGTGGCCTTTGATAGACTTTCTCAGGAGCAATGACATGAACAAAAAGTCAAACCAATGAAACGCATTGCGCTTTTTTATTCATTGTATATTTTACAAGTCCCTTATTCGGGGCTATTTTTTGCCAGGACTTTAATGCTTCTTCTTTATGTATCCTAGATTTGCATGTAGACTGATATGAAGTGCACTCGTTGTTGCAAGTCATCAAAGTGTCATTCCAGACTGGCTGAAAACTCTGACCAATCAGTTGGGTTTTCTCTATTTTGTGTTGTGAACTTACCTCACAAACTCCTGCCCAGCAGAATTTCATGAAGCATTTTTTTTACCCTAAATTTCAATAACTCAAAATAGTTCCCAAAACTTAAGAAATTTACATTCCTGATACCAGTCTTAACCATACTTTTACTGACCTCATTCTAACAGATATCCCATTCCTCCTGCTCTCCCTCATATTTGGTTTTGTTTCCTCTTTATTTCCATCCGCTCTCAAGGGATTCTAAGGAAGGTCTAGTAGGCATTAAGGCTATGTTCCTTTAAATTTAGCAGATTCTCAGGGCTCCCTCGTACTCCAGTGTTTGTACTTTGTACGTTTTGCATTTGATATGTTTCATTTCATCCTTCCAGTGCTTTCACTGAATACTGGGATCCAAGGATGCCATGTAGTGTAGAGATACTGTTCTGGCATCTACTTGGGATCTGAGTCATGCTCTTCTGTTCTTAGACCATTCTTGGTAGGTGTGAGGTAGGTGGTAGTTATACTGGGTGTGCACAAGAATTCCAGCATTATAGTTAGCTGTGGTAGCCAATGCACAAACTTACCATAGGGAACCTATGGAGTTGCAGAAGCAGCATGTATTATGACAGAGATACACACCGTGAGCTTTATGTCCATGCTTAAATGTCACTTTGCTCTACGGTCTGCATTGATAATCAAATCTGAATTGTCTGTGTGCTGTCCATGCATGAGCACCATACTACTGTATGGTAGATGGATACATAGTATAGAATAAGGTAGGTAATTTTTACATCGCAAAATATTCTATCTCCCGTTCCAAAATCATGCTTTTGTTGATGCCTGCTGTTAAAACGCTAAATTTCACAATCTCCGCTTTATTTCCAGAGACTGATTTTACAGAAATGTGAACTGATTTCTTTTAAGCAAATAAGAGTGACTATACTATGTGTAATGTTGATTACCATGTACACCATTCTGTTCAGGTTTTCATGGACCAATGCCATTTCAGTTTCCTGATAACGTAACTATTGTCTTGTTGATATGCCCTGTGTTACAAAGATGCAGACAATGCACCAGTGCAATTGTTTTTGTAAAATAAAATCCATTTTTTTTCTTCTATGTGTTGTTGAATGGTCTTTAAATGTACAATATCCATCAAAGGTGTGAGGAAACGGGGAAGGAAGAAGAAACCTGCTCGGAAACATTCGGAGAGCTGTGATTCTATCTAAAAGTCCTCTCAATGAATTTACAGGTGGAAAAATGCAAAATTCAATATGAATTTCCAAAAAAAACATGGGTTGTTATGTCCTGGGTGGTAATTGCCACAAATATAAGTGCTAGTCCTCACTCTATCATTATGGCTGCACAAATATATTCACTCGATAGTGAAAGATGGCGTTTTTATTGTGTGCGTCGTAAAAAATCAGGTTAATCTAGTTGATGTAGAAATAGAAAATCAAGCATTGACCGTATGTCAGTATTCAAATGGCTACGTTTATATATTTTGTAGATACCCTATGATCGAATATGAACAAGACACAGAAAAGTGGGTGTAATGTTAAAGCAGGGTTTTATCCTGTTGCCGACATTGAATGCAGTACAACAAGTAGAAAGCTAGCACTGCTAGATCACCAGAGTCTTTAAATAATACAAAATAATTGTAGTGGGATAAGAATCCAAAGGTACATATAGCAGCCTAGTAATGAGCCCCACCAGTCATTATAAAAAGAATGACGTCTAAGCCACTGTGGTTTTCAAATTTGATTGAAATGGAAAGACAAACCATAAAAACAATACTCTGTGTATAGATTATAACATTTTAAAATTGAAGAGCCCAGCTGATGACAGCACTGCCGAATTAAAAAGAACAAAATGTGCAGGAAAGAAATAAAGAATAAAAAGATGTGCATGGTTGGACTGCAACAAGTGAAAACTGGTGTAAATTCATTCTGGATGAGCTGGTGATGACACAGAGTTGGCGGCTGGAGAGGAAAGTCCGAAGAACCACTGGGAAAAATGGTGTACTTCTGGTGCCGTTGATAGTTCTGAAGGTCAATGTCCTTCGTCTATACAGACAGCATATTTATGGAATTTTAATTTTGTATCAATAGATCTATTTACAAAGGGCGCATTGGTCATGAGATAATGCAACTTGCATGCAATAGTTGCACTTGGTCACATATAAAAGTCTGCAAATCTTACCACCTCTTTCAATAAAAGGAAACTCTATGCACTGTGACCACTCTGAGCGCCCTTAACCCACTCCCCCCTTTTGAGGGTTGTCTCAGAGCTCACTGTGCTCAGGTTTCTGGATTTAGAGACCCAGCTCCCATGAATGGTTCTGGTGGGGCATTGGATTAGACTGAAGTTAAAACTGGGAATAAGGGTTAAAATGTGAGGGGATCAGCAGGGGTTAATGTTTAACCTCTCCATTTCCCCTTATAACTCTTTAATTCATTTTTAAACTTGTACGACTTTCCCTTCTGACCATGCTTGTTGTTTGATGTTGCTTTTGGTGTTTGTATTGTGTTCGTCTTGCCCAGCCATTACAAGGACCGGTAGGTTAGGTCGTGACTTGTGCTGCATGTTCGTCGGTTGACGCTACACAAACATTTCAATAAGTTGTTTCCAACTATCCTTTTGTGGCATCAAAATATAAAAAAATCAAGCACTTGGTGAACTGTTCCACTTGGAGCCTTGGATTGTGTGAGTAAATATTTACTCCCTTTAATTTTCTCAAATAAATTGCACCCAGGAACTTGTTTTGTGTTGATATCAGCATTTGTTCCTTACTTAATTTGAGTGTGCTGAATTCAAATCTGAGCAACAAGGGGTTTGTGAGGGTCCTGAGAATGAACAACGGCACTAGTGTCTCTGCTCTACGGTGGGCCCCACTCAGGTCTCACAAGGCTTTAGCTCGATAGTGCCATTACAGGGACAACTTCTCCATATGCAAATCAGACCTGAAGTTGGTTTTTCTTTGCAAGCTCTATTTTTCCAATCCAACAGTTTCATATTTCATGAACTTTTGACACATCTCACATGATGACATGGTCTGATGAATCTACGGTCATGCAGTCTTTAAAATTACGCTTAAACCACAGTCTTGGCAAAGATCTTCTTTATGTATTCCCAAAAATGTCTAGGTGCATCACAATATGCGTTAAAGTTTGAAAAAAGGCAAATCACTTTTGTGGAGTAAAATGGGTATCGCCACTTGTCAAATTGGAAACATTTATCCATTATAGTCAATTAGGAGTATGCACTATTGCTTTTATCTTTAACATATATTTCCACATAAAGATGGGATGCAATGTTCAAATGTGTCCAATTCAGACAATAATTTGCGCTTGTAGCTATGGCGTTTATGGACTTTCTCAGGGCAATCTCGTTTGATGCTCCAGCAGAAGTCTGGCATCATATTTTTGTCTCATTGCCCTTGATAGTGCTGTTCCATCTTCATGTGGTCTTGATGGAAACACTCTCCCTGTTCATCACGAACAGCCCCTTTGGAATTCTTCAGGGCTTTTCAGGGAAGCTCTTCAGGGCTTTTGGTGGTCTTCGCTGACATTCTCCAACTTTTTCGTGTGGCTTCGGCAACTCCATCTTCAACGCATTGCGGTGACTATTTGCAAAGTATGAATTCCCCGATATTTCAGCGGAATGGAATTGCCGAATTGAGCCAAAGTGATAAGCACCAAAATTTTGGTGCTTTGTGAATAGACCCTCTAATGTTGAAAATATTCACCATTAATAACTTCACAAACTGAACAAAGACAACCAGGAGGGATTATTTTTGTGAATCAGATAAAGCGCTATAATCCAAAATTAACAAAAAAAAGAATATTGATGTTTGTAAATATAAGATGAGCCTAATTAGACTAAGGTTAGGGTAGATGTAAGCCTAGTTCTCAAGCTATCCCTAGTGTAAATAGCAATGGGTGTCCTTTTATTGCAAAAATCACAAGTTTCAAATTTCATGAAAACTAGAGCATGTGAAGAGGAAAACCGTTTTCATATGTGAAGTCAGCAGTGAAAAATATGTTTAAATCTCACAACAGATAATAGGAAACAAATTGTTCCCCCAGTGTTATATTTCCTAGTATTTCCATAGAGAAGTAGGCTTCAAAAAAAGGGATATAAATCTAAAAATAGAAGAAAAAATATATAGGGTAATATCCCACAAACTGGGTGTACGCAGAATACACTTGGGCTGATTTACATCTACCTTTGTGAGTTGCCATCATCCTCCAAGGATTGCCATGCAGTAGATGCCCAAACGAAGTTGAATTGGTATCACATCCATCCGATGGTACACGATCTCAGAATAAATAATAAACAAGGATGGCACCAAGCATAAAATTGTATATAATAAAAATTTATTTGACTTCCTCTTCAGAGTAGTTAAAACAGCATAGAAGTACTGGAGGCAACAGGATAAAAACAAACCGCTCAACGCGTTTCTATCACACAAGGTCTTCCTCAGGAGAAGATAAATGTTAATAATAAAAAGGATAACATTCGTCTGCTCCTGAGGAAGACCTTGTGTGGTAGAGATGCGTTGAGCTGCTTGTTTTTATCCTGTTGCCTCCAGTACTGCTATGCTGTTTTAACTACTCTGAAGAATAAGTCAAATAAATTTTTATTTATATACAATTTGATGCTTGGTGCCATCCTTGTTTATTATTTATTCCGAGATCGTGTACCATCGGATGGATGTGATACCAACTCAACTTCATTTGGGCATCTACTGCATGGCAATCCTTGGAGGATGATGGGCTGATTTACATCTACCTTTGTGAGTTGCCAAGTGTATTCTGCGTACACCCAGTTTTATTTATTTATAAAGGATTTTACCAGGAAGGATACATTGAGATTTCTCTCGTTTTCAAGTATGTCCTGGGTTCAAGAACATGGTTACAGAAATACAAAGTAGTAAAATGCAAGAAATTAACACAAAACAAATATACAGATTAACAGAAAATAAATATGTAGGAAATATAGTTACTATGTTACATGTTTACAGGTGCATTTCGTATTGAGGTATGTTAATAGGGAAGTCTTAAGGGACTTTAGACTGGGGAAAGATTTGATGGCGTCTGGGAGGTTATTCCATAATTGTGGTGCTCTGTAGGAAAATGAGGATCGAGCCACTTTCTTTTTGTATTGTGGTATCTGCGCAAGTAAGGTACCTGGTCCTGGATCGGAGGTTATAGGATGAGGGAAGCAGCCTATTCAGGTAGGGTGGTAGCTTCCCAGAAAAGCTCTTAAACACAAGGTTGGAAAGGTGAAGGGTGCTTCTAGATTCCAGCGATGGCCAGTTTAGTTCTTTTAACATGTCACAATGGTGGGTCATGTAGTTACATTGTAGCACAAAGCGACAGAATGAGTTATACAATGTAGTAAGTTTCTGGAGGTGCGTTTGCGGGGCGGCTGCATACACTACATCTCCGTATTCAATAGCTGGCATAAGCATTTGCTGTACAATCTGCTTTCTTACCGTGGGGCTCAGGCAGGATTTGTTTCTGCACAGGGCACCTAGTTTGGGGTAAATTTTAGATGAAAGCTTTTCAATGTGGGGGCCAAAGAATAGATTTGGGTCTAACCACATACCTAGATATTTGAGAGAAGTGACTGTGGTCAGTGTGCCATTTGATTTTGTCCTGACACATAGATGGGATGTTTGCAATTCATGTAGTTTAGGTGCTGTTCCAAAGAGCATTGTAACAGTTTTGTCAGCATTTAGAAAAAGTTTGTTATCTTTGATCCACTTTTCTACCTCTGTGAATTGTTCTTGCAGCACGGCCTCCAGCTGTGGGAGATCTGGTTTGCTGGTATAGATTACAGTGTCGTCTGCGTACATGTGTACAGTTGAGGCTTTGCAGACATTGGGCAGATCATTTATGAAAATTGTGAATAGCAGGGGGCTGTGTATCGAGCCTTGGGGTACACTGCACGTGACTGGGAGGGGGAGGGAAGTGCTGTCAGAAATGGACACATATTGCGACCGATCAGACACATATGATTGAGACCAGGTTAGTGTGCGATCACCAATACCAGAGTTTTTAAGTTTTTGTAATAAGATGCCATGGTCTACTGTGTCTAAGGCCTTGGCAAAATCAAGGAAGATGGCTCCAGTTAGGTTTCCTTGTTCCATGCCAGCCTGGATATCATTGGAAGCTTTTAAAAGGGCAGTTGTGGTTGAATGATTTGGACGGAAGTCGGATTGATCTTGGGTTAAATAGTTCCAATACTGATAGTAATCGCGTAATTGAGTGTAAACACATTTTTTCAGGATTTTTGACATTACAGGAAGCAATGATATTGGACGGTAGTTGGATACTAACATATTGTCTCCACTTTTATGGATAGGTACGACTCTCGCAGTCTTCCAGAGTTTGGGTATATATCCAGTCGCCAGTAATTCATTGATTAGGGTTGCAACAGGTTTTGCAATTGCCGGCGCGCTGATTTTCAGCAGCATTGCTGGGATTTGGTCAGGTCCTGACTGGTGTTTCATTTTTTGATTACAGAGAAGTTTAGTAATGGCACTGACAGGCACCGGTTTTCAAACTGAATTTCTCTTTGATACAGGGTTTTTGCACAGTTGGAAAGATCTGACTTGTGTGCTGCCTTTCTGAATGTGTTTCAATTGCTAGCTTAGCAATCAGGGTGTTGGCCCATCCATTGAAATAGTTATTAAAGGCATTTGCTACATCTAGGGGGTGTTGCAGAGTCTGGTTGTTTACTTTGACAGCAGCTGGTTGGGAGTGGACAGGGGGCGATTGTATGTTATTTATGATTTTCCAAAAATTTCTCGGGTTTGATATGTTATTGATTAGATTTTCATTTAAGTATTGGGCTTTGGCCATTTTTGTTTGCTTTGTGCATGCATTCTGCCATTTTCGGTATTCACAGTGATCGTTCATGGATCCAGTACTCTTGAAATTTGACCAGAGTGAATCTCTAAACTGGTACATGTGTGTGAGGTCAGCTGTAACCCAGGGGAGATGTGCCTCTTTGACTCGCACTTTACGCAGCGGAGCATGGGCATACAAGACTTGCAGGAGCTCTGACTGAAAGTATTCAATTGCACAGTCCAGGTCTGGGATTAGGTTTGGCCTGTACAACGTGAGCTGTTTGAGATCATTTAGGAAGGATTCAAGATTAAATTTCTTGAAGGAGCTGGTGATTATTACCTTTGGGGGAGATTTTGTGGCCTTTATTTTGCGCACACAGTACACTAGACAGTGATCACTGAAGCTATTAGCAAGAACGCCTGCCTCCTGTATTCTATCAGGACATGAGGAGAGAATCCAGTCCAGCAAGGTATGGTTAAGGCTTTTCATATTAATGCGAGTGGGGGGGGAGATTAATTGTGTTAACTGGAAAGCCTTAAACTGGGAGCAGTGTTTATTGTTTTTAGGATTCAGCCAGTCAACATTAAAATCGCCGAGGACCAGCAGTTCACTTTTTTGGTTCTGAGCTACCAAATTACTAAGGATTTGGGTTATGTCAGAAAGGGAGTGCACTGGGGTGCTCGGTGGGCGATAGAATCCAGCAACAATAATTGGTTTACTGAATGGGATCTCAATAATACCAGAAAGGAAATCAAAAGTGACTGGGGAGCTAGAGTTTTGCAGAGGGGTGAACTTTGTTGGACTCGTCAACATAAATAACAATCCTTCCTCCTCTCTTTGCTTTGTCCTTTCTATAACATGAATACCCTTGTATTGATATGGCAGAGCCTGGTACTTCAGGGGTTAGCCATAATTATGTCAGCACAATGACTTTAGGTTTGTAATGGAGGCACCAAGCTTTAAGCTCGTCCAGTTTAGGGAGTAAGCTGCGGATATTACAGTGCACAAAGGAGAGGCCTTTTTTAGTGTTTGTGGGATATTACCCTATATATTTTTTCCATAGAGAAGTAGATCTGAAGCAAAATCCATAAACTATATATATCTGCTAAGATGTAACTTTCATTAAGTTAAATGGTGCTCATTTAATTATGATGCATATAATTATGATCTAATTATGATTTACAATGTATATATAGCTGTAATTCCATAGTTATTTCTAGTTGTATCAAAGTTGTGTCAGAGAAGCTTAATATGGGACACTATAGATGTCCTCTGCTTCAATCCATGAGCACCAGCTCTAAACTAGGTTATCCAATCTACAAATGTTTAATTCTCCAAATACTTAAACGAACATCACGTTTTATTTTCTGCCTAACATACCAAATAGAGTTTTTAGCAATGCCAATTTATTCATTTTCAGACAAAAGCTAGAATAACCATTATACAATATTGTGTTTAAAAATAGGAATTCTACCAGAGCCTAAATTTGCTTGCTAAATATGTTCTTTTGATTGAAGCAATAATTATAATGAACTTGACTTTACTGTGGAAATTATGGGATCAGAGTGGCTCATAATGGATTTCCATTTCTACAAGAAGTTGTTGGTAACGGAGCAAATACATACTTTATTCAGAGAGCACCGAAATTTCGGTGCTTTCTCCCTCTGTACCCATAATTTGCCACCCCTGCGGTGAATTGAGCATTCACCGCAGGGTCCCCAAAGTGTGCTGAATCAATGCACCGAACGCTGCCAATAAACCTGCCGAATGCAGCCGCAAACCACTTAAAAACCACCAATGTAATCGAAAAACCGCTGCAAAACCACCAAATCGATCCTAGAAACCATCGAATCGATCTGAAAAAAGCCGAACAGCTGCCGGACAGGGTTAATTAAAAATGCAACTTTTAAAAGACGTTTAAGAAGAAAAATCACATGAATGAAAATGCCCGGAAATAATATATAAGTCCTATGAATAACAATAAAAGAGTCTGTTACAGAATAAAAGAAAGACGACATGTAAAAAGAAATTGGAATTAAAAATTTCACCGAAAAATCCTAAACTAATAGACTTTTTGCTGCAAACGAAAAGAATAAACAGTTGAATAAATATTTAAGATAAACTGGAATTTTTTTGCATTGATTCATCTGCTTAAAACTGTCAAATGAAACCACCAAAAATCAGAGCATTTTGACAACTTTTCTCTGCTGTTTGGCATTCTCTGAATAGATTGATTAACCATTACTTCTCTGAGGATTTCACTGCCGCCAAAGATCGCCGTATTTCGCTGGCAATTCGCCGATATTTGTCAAGCCAGCACGGAATAGCTGAATGACCTCAAAATTGCACCGTACAAGGAAATTCACCGTTCGGTGGCCAATTCAGTGCGCTCTGAATATCCCCTTATACGTGTTTGTATATATGTAATTGTGTATATATACAATTTTCTGTCAAATATAAAGTATAGTAGGACACGTTTATTGAAAAGGAATGAAACGGAACATTACTATTAAGACATTAGTGAAAGTGCAATACCGCACGATGAAGTCTAAGTAGATATATATATACTGCAAGTCACTCAAGCTCCTTACTAGCATACCTCGGTACAGAATGCGCCTGTAAACATGTAACATAGTAACTATATTACTTACATATTTATTTTCTGTGTTGATCTGTATATTTGTGTTTTGTTCTTAATATCTTGCGTTTATTACTTTGTATTTCTGTAACAACTGTAAAATTTCAATGCTCTTGAACCCAGGACATACTTGAAAACGAGAGAAATCTCAATGTATCCTTCCTGGTAAAATACTTTGCAAATAAATAAATATTGTTGAAGAAACCGTCAGTATTTTGAGGGAGTCACATGATCTAATTTTTTGCCAGCTGAAACCTATTAATCACTGCAGTAATTATCCAATGGAAGGGTCGCATCTATTTGATTTAGTTAAATCCTGGTGGGGAATTGTTTTAGCCAGGTAGTGTACATTGCCATTTGTTATCCTGTAAATTTGGTTTAACAGCTTTGTATGTCATACTGTATTCCATTATATTGCTATATTATTATGAATAGTGTTTGGGATGAACTCTTACTGTCCACCTCTGCAGCTTGAGGTTGAATACGCATAGGCAACATTTTTGCCTGTTCAATAATCAATGTCGCATTCACCCTACTCAATAAACGTTGGATTGTTTCTTTGAGAAGGAGCAGTAGCTGCATGCCTTCCACCACTGGTTTTTCCACATTTGATTCCATTTTTGCTATGCTTTGGATTCCAATACATTTGAGCATCCTGCTTGAGTATTTGTCACATATTTAAAGTTACTGTGCAAGAATGTTACTGATCCAAAAGACTGATTTACAGAAAAAGGCTACAATTCCATGCAGCACCAAGATTATCACCAGGTTTCCTTGTCCTTAATGTGCTTTTGCTCATCCAATCCCTCCATTTTAAAGTGAGTGTAAAGAGACGTAGCAAAGAGTTACAATCTTTGCCTTTATAATCACATTGAAAACACTTTAATTGTATCAGAATGTTCCAGAAAGACATGTTCAGATGTTTAAAAAACATATTGCGAAATGTTCCCGCCATACAGAATGAGTCTAACTTTTTTAGAGGTCACATTCGACGCATGACATTCCTGGGGTCCACTTACTTAATGACCCCTCCCTTTCTCTCCAAGATTCCAATAAAAAGATATGCACAAGCTCTTAGTGTGTAGAGATGATAACATAATTCCGTGTGTGTGCATGTGTGTCATTTCTTGCACCCTGTTCGGCACAGAGACAAGCAGCGAGGGCGGGCCAAAACCAGAAGTCACAGGGCCCGGATAAGGTTCAGGCAAAAGCATAGATGTATCGATCAACGGAATGATCGTGTTTCCGATGCATAATAGAGGTTCCTCTGTTTAAAGGGTTGATTATTTGTTGTGGCAGCTGAAACACAGATGTATCGACGTCGTGTCGAGGTTCCTATGTGACAGACAATTGATGGACGGTTGATTGCCAGCTTATCTATCAGGGAGCAAAAGTAATGTTGATAAGCCAATCATGAGTGATTCCATGTTGCTTGGAAGTTGCTTCATGCTAGTGAACATTTTCTAACGTTTCTGCATTACAAGAATGATAAAAAAATTCTATAACAGAGCAGTGATCTCAACAGAAGGAATCTGATTTGTCCTCAAGTAGTCAAGTCAAGTAGCTCTGCGTTCTTCTGTCAGTAGTCCATGCAGTAACATAATGAAGACCTTCAAAGTCAAAATGTCTATCAAATGTGGTAATAGTACTAGGCATTTAAAAGCCAGCTCCTACTGGGTCTAGTGGTAATCTTTGTCAATGGACTTGGAATAGGACCCTGTAATGAAGGAGAAGGCCTGGCTTAACCCCACTCAGTACCATCATCGAGTATTCTCAATCTTCAAAAGCACCTACTAGTGTCAGTAATAGAATATATCTAACTTAATGTGGACTAATTCTAGAGCAATGTAAATTAATTCAGTTTAATGCTTGCAAATGAGCTCCAGAACATGCCCCCTAAATTTTATCACTTCAGGCACAATATAGACAGGGTTACAATACATTGAGAACGATCAACATTTTGACAAATGTCAAGGAGGAAACGAGGGCCCCATTCCCATGGAAATTTACAATCTAGAAGGGTTGGAGGTGGAAACAGGAGGAGAGGACTGCAAGGTGAGAGAGTCAAGTGTAACTCCGAGACAGCGAACCTGGGTTGATGGGGAGATGGTATCACTATCAAACGAGATAGAGATGTCAGGAGGTGGGGAGGTATTAGAAGGAGGAATTAGAAGGAGCTCAGTCTTCGACATGTTAATCTTTAGGTGGTGAGAAGCCATCCAGGAGGAGATGCCAGATAAACAGTCGCTGACTTTGGAAAGTACAGGAGGAGAGAGATCAGGTGTAGAGAGATATTGAGAGGTATTTATCAGTTGAGCCTTGAGGTACACCAAATGATAAAGGCATTGAAGAGGAGTTACCAGCACATGACACAGAGAAGGACCTGTTAGGCAAGTAAGAGTCAATCCAAGAGCGCGCAGTGTCACAGAGACTGAGAGAGCAGAGAGTTTGTAGAAGGAGGAGGTGATCGACAGTGTCAAAAGCAGCTGAGAGGTCAAGCAGGATGAGAATTGAAAAGCGGCCATGGTTTTTAGCAGTTAAGAGGTCATTTCAAAGCACATTTTCACCAAATGGCTAATGCAAAGGGATTTTTCCAAAAAGCCACTGGTTCTCGAGATTTGTTTTATGGGCTAACATTCAGTATTGAAGGGGTTAAATAGTCCATGTAATACATTTTACTTATAGGCTGTATGGTCCATATAAACCTGGGTGTGTAGGGTGGGGTGGCACAGCTCTTTATGGAGTGTAAAGTTACCTGCCAGCCTCAGGTTTGGCATCTGTGTCCTAATTGCTAGAACTTACATACCGCATACAAATTCAAGGTTTGGGGGGGGATTGATATCTGATTTATCTCATGCGCCAAAACCATATGGTCTAACATGCAAATTATTGTTGTGTATTGTAGAGGTGATTTTTATATGATGCCATATGACGACCGAACGGAATCAGGTTATTTTATACTTTTATTGATCTGTTGCGTTATAAAAGTATTTTTTTGTATCAACCTACCTGATGTATTGCATGGTTTTAAATTTTTTTTATCTTCATTTAAGACTGTATAAGTGTCAAATTCGCTTTAAGATCAGTTCCTTTAACTGATCCATTGACCACGTCTCGTGAGAGCGTGAGAAAGAGATTGTTTTTGGTATATACGTTAGTGCAACAGATGTCAGAGCATTATTTTGTAGCTCGTTTAGACGAATAAATATGCAAAACTGTGAAGTATTACATTTTACTTTTATCATAAAAAAATAAGGGACAATCTGTCGCTATTCTAATTGAGGTAATGTGTGGTTTACAGATTTGGCAGTTATAACAGTGAATTTTAAATGATTGCATCCACTGTAAAACAAAATATCGTAAATAGATGGTTGAATTATTTTTTTTAAAGATTTAAAAGCCGGCTGAAGGAGGGAGTGAGATGGATATGCTTTGATTTAACTCTTTAGGTGATGTCCGTATTAGACTTGCATTATTTTGTTCTGTATAACGGCAGCCAAGGAATTAAAAACCGTGACAGAGTCACTCCAAAATATTAATGGTATTATATCAAAGAATTATCTGTGAATGTTCTCTGGGGATGATGCAATATTTGATTAACATTTAACCGTTTAGGCACATTTGAAAATGAACACAATAACGTTTCATGTTTTTTGGTGATGTTGATCTCAACTATTTGCATATAGTTATAGATGTTTGTAAAATATGTATATAATGTGATCATACAAAGTTACAAATATATAATCATGTGTTATAATCCAAAACACGAAAAACAGATATTTTCATGATCCTTGCTGTAACGTCACATGTTGGTGTCCGCCTCTGCTTTCTATGCCTGCCATGATCCTGCCTCGCGTCACATGTTTGGCATGACAGATGTGGACCACGTGTCTGCCTCATCTTCCTATGCTCCCGCTGCCTCATGTAATTTTCAGGGGACACTGCCTTGTTTCCCCAACGAGATGGTGTCACTCCCAGACATTACGGCGTACCGATCTGACGCCATCCAATAGGAAAGCACTTAAGCCTATATAAACCCTTCTCTCCCATTTCTCAGTGCCCTGTCCTAGTTCCGTTTACCAAAGAGTGTTGTAACTTTTTGTTACCTGTTTTCCCTTGTACCGAATTTGGTTAGTTCTACCAACCTTTCTGCCCTCCATTGCCCTGATGTCCTGACTTGTATGACTACCCTCTCTGCGTACTGATATTTGGCCAGTATGACTACCCCATCTGCGAACCGACCTTTGGCTTCTGTGAGTTTGTTATTTCAGTTAGTGTATCTTTTGACCGGCCATTACAAAGACCAGTAGGTTGCTGTTTGGCTTTTGTGAGTTAGGGTCATCTCTCCTCAGTGTTCACAGCTCACACTCTAGTGTCTAAAACCAATGGAGACAAAATAAAAGTACCCATCGTTCCTCTCACAGTTTCTGTAAACATAGCCTGTAATTTATTCTGTATGCACTGTGACAGAGTGCTTGGATTGGGTAACAGAATGTCTGGGAGAGTAATTGAGGGAAGATATTTAGAAACCAGAAACCTGCATGGCCTCTATGCTCTCGTACACTTGTTGCCAATTAATTAATTAGGCACCAGGTAAATTCCCAGGCTGCTGACTCCTGGAGAGAAGTCTTTTATTCACTTGACTCCTGAGAGCAGGGCAGGAAGCAGTAACGCTTCTAAGAAATGCTGTGATTTCCTTTTGTATGTTAGATTATGTTACCTGGATAGTCAGGATCGCTGTATGTTTAGTAAGTGCTCTAATTGAGCTAGGATCTTGTTTGTAGTTTTTTATTCATCACCTGCAATAATGATTCAAAGCCAAGTTGAGCGTTTGTTTATGCTGGAATAAAAAGACCTCTCATTTCCACAACTTCAAGTGTGCATTTCCACAACTTCAATTGTTTATACCTCTGAGGACCGTGTTGTGTTGCTGGAACCAAGTATCTCGAGTGGTTGCTGTATCACAGTACTAATAAAATACGATTTCTGAAACCAGCATCTTCATCAAGACGATAATTTCCTGTATGTAGTTGGCAACATTTTTCCAGAAAATGCAATCAAGTGTGCACAATTGACCAGCTCTTTCACCAAGAAAGAATGTGACTCAAATATCTCAGCCAATCCTAAACCTTCCATCACATTTAAAAACAGCATAGACTGCAGCATGGTAATTTTTAATCCTTTGAGTGCCAGGGAGTTTTTATAATTTTTTTCCCCATAAATGGAGCTCAGGCCAGTTTTGAGTAATTTGCCTTCATTTTCTGTAAGGCGGTTATTTACAAAGTGCCTGTGTTCCGCGTAGCTGCGAAAATTGATGCCGTCGCAACTGCAACAAACTTCGGCGTTTCAAAAAGAGAAAAATTCAAACCGTGGTAACCGAACTTTATTCAACTATGGCACTTGGTGAATGACCCCCTACTGTCACTGTTACAAATTGTTTGAAAAGCTTTTAGATCTGTTTGTTCTTCATGTTAAGAGGGAATTTGAACCCTTTCACTGTTGAGGCATTTCACCGCTGTGTGCTGAGCTCATTTTTACCACTTTCGCTCATCATGTTTAAACGCGATTTGAAGCTACATTTTATTATACGACCCAGACATATTATATATATCGTTCTTTCCGACAGACTCGGCACATTTATAATATATAATTTTTATATGTATACGTCATGTCCTGCCTGTATGTTATAGCACAAAATGCAATAAAATTTGGATTTTTAATCATCTGCAGCGTGTAAAAATTTTTTTCACCTTTTATCACATGAACATTTGCGGTTATATTTTCTATGGGGTGCGCTTGTACAAAAATTAGAAATGGGGACTCGTTCCATTTTTTTGGGGGGAATTACGTGATTTTTAGCAAACGCACCCCATAGAAAAAAATCATTAGTGCAGCATCATTGTTCACATTATAATTGAAATGTGAACAATATTGCTGCATTAATAAAAACAAGACGCAAAAAAATACATGTTTTTATTTTATTTTTTATTATTATCTTTTGATTATTATTTTGTTTTTTTATTTTGTTTTTACTTTATACCTGGTCATGTTGGATATCATTCGAAAGGCCATGCTCAGGCCTTTCGAATGACACCCCCCATGACCCCCTAACTGCCACGGTTCTGGAGATATTCAAAGGAACCTTTCCTTGGGAAATCCCCGGGCAGCTAGGGGTTCCCTGACTATCTGACGTCATCACGCATAGCGTGATGACGTCAGGCAGCGAGGGGGGACCCGGGGGTGGAGCTGCCATCTAAGATGGCGGCCCCCACCAGAGCTAGGCCGCACTTCGGCGCCGCAAGGCGCTGAAGTGCGACCCCGTGCCTAAGAGGTTAAAGCCAGGCACCGCTTAAAAGGGGATCATTGACGGTGGGCGGGTCTTAACTTCAGCTTCTGAGGATGCTGAAGTCAGACCGCCGCGGGACCCCAGACAGAGAGGTGAGTATCTCCGCCGGGGGTCCCGCAAAGCTGATGATGTGTGGGACATGTCCTCAGCATACAGTGGGAGTAACTGAGGACGTGTCCAGTGGCGTAGTGTGGGGGGGGCTGGGGGGGCCGTGGCCCCGGGCGCAGTTTTGTTAGGGGCGCATTTGCGGGCCCGCGGATTGAGGGGACCCAGAAGATGCCGGGCAGCGGGAGTGCCTGCCCGCCGCCCGGTCCTGAACAGTCCGTCCTGTTCTTGAAGGGGATGCGGCTGCGTGCAGGCGCAGCCGGTCACGTGGTCCAGCTAATCAGGTGGTACTGAGTCTCTGTACCACCTGACTGGCCGGACCGCGTGACCTGCGCACGCACGCAGCCGCATCCCCTTCAAGAACAGGACGGACTGTTCAGGACCGGGCGGCGGGCAGGCACTCCCGCTGCCCGGCATCTTCTGGGTCCCCTCAACCCCTGCTGGAGCAATATCCAGGTGAGAGCTGGGGCAAATACATGTGTAAACTGGGGGGCAAATCCATGAGCTGGGGGGCAAATACATGTGAGAGCTGGGGCAAATCCATGAGCTGGGGCAAATCCATGTGAGAGCTGGGGCAAATCCATGTGAGAGCTGGGGGGCAAATACATGTGTAAGCTGGGGGGCAAATCCATGTGAGAGCTGGGGCAAATCCATGAGCTGGGGCAAATCCATGTGCTGGGGCAAATCCATGTGAGAGCTGGGGCAAATCCATGTGTGAGCTGGGGCAAATCCATGTGTGAGCTGGGGCAAATCCATGTGTGAGCTGGGGCAAATCCATGTGTGAGCTGGGGCAAATCCATGTAAGAGCTGGGGCAAATCCATGTGTGAGCTGGGGCAGTATCCATGTGTGAGCTGGGGCATTATCCATGTGTGAGCTGGGGCAATATCCATGTGTGAGCTGGGGCAATATCCATGTGTGAGCTGGGGCAATATCCATGTGTGAGCTGGGGCAATATCCATGTGTGAGCTGGGGCATTATCCATGTGTGAGCTGGGGCATTATCCATGTGTGAGCTGGGGCAATATCCATGTGTGAGCTGGGGCAATATCCATGTGAGAGCTGGGGCAATATCGATAACGTGTCCACAGGTTGGGGGGGGCGCACAATTCTTGGCTGGCCCCGGGCGCTGACAACCCACGCTACGCCACTGGACGTGTCCCACACGTTGTCAGCAGTGAAGGGGTTACAATTTTATGTAAATGTTGATATGCCTTTTTGGCCAGAAGAGGGAACCCTCTGCCTCTCCAATGGGGTTTACCTACAGTGAACATACACAGTGGGACGCCTCTGTATATAGTTACTGTATAGAACCAAAGGGCCCTGCGAGTGGTTTTATGGAAAATCACTTGGTGGTGAAGGTGTTAATAATTTCCTTCTCTGTTATATTTTTTTCACTAAAAGTATTTTATGATAATTTCATTCTTGTGTGTTTCTTTTACATAGAGTGGTTACAAATCTAATTACCTGTATGTCCTTTTCTCATTTGGGTAATTTCTCAGTGACCTCAAGCATTTATACACATTCTGCAGCATATTTACTGTATTTTCAAAAATGGTTTCAAGCCTATTACCTATCAGGGCAGCTGCGTAGACCAGAAGTATCCAGCCTGGTAAAGTCGAGACTTGCTAGGCGCAAAAACATTTTTTCTGCATGTATATATATTTTGTTGTATCCCCAGCCAGGTCAATATTGCTGCTGCCCCTTTCTGTGTTTTCTTTTTAATCACAAAGTGGAATTGTTCCTGGTGAGGGTATAAATATAACCCATCAGTTTATCTGATCTGATCTGATCTGATAAAACAGCATGAGCATATGTGGTTGCTTAGAAAAGCAGCTCTTGGTTTCATTAGGTAGGACCCACCGGACCCAGAGGTGCCGTGACGTGGTGGGTGGGCTTACACTTTAATGACCATTCAAGTAAGCCAAAACCTCTGTGTTTTTTTTTTCCCCCCATGGAGCTACGGTGGTGAGCGCAAATGACAACCCTTATACTTTACCTCTATTTTTTTTTTTTTTCTTGCATCCTTACTCAATTAAAATGCAGGGACACGCAGCCTTCTTTTAGGAATGCAGTAGACATCGGCTATGTTCAACTTACCTATTTCCCCCGAGAAGAGGTTATTTTTGTCAGTTCTCAAGTCTTAACAAGTAGATCATGACAGCACCCATCCATCACACCATAAACAACCTGAAATGTTGCCATTCTTCTTCCATCGTAGAGCCAAGATACACAAAACTGTCAATGACAGTTGATCAACAAATAGTGCAGCTGGGAATGGATGACTTGCTGCCACTCTGACTCGACAAATAACCTGTGAATTCAAAAATTCTCCCCGGAATATCGTTATAAGAACGTGTCTACAAGTTCAGTTTTAATATAAAATTGGTAGAAAGATACTATTTATTGAGATAATTGTCAGAAGGAGCTTCAGGTTACAGTTAAAAATATAGAATTTGCAGTGCTGCAATTTCAATTATATATAAAGCGTTAACATATTCCACAGCGCTGTACAATGAGTCGGACAAACCAAACATAAATCTAACAAATTTGACACATTGAAACGATGGAAAAATAGAACCCTGCTCAAGTGTGCTTACAATCAACATCAAGGGTTATATTACTTACTGACCAAAATCAATTTGTAATAATAGAATTTTATAGAATAGTTTATTGAGCAAAAATGGATTAATAGTGTAAAGTGCAAAACGTTTACATTGAAACAAAATTAGGTGACCTAAGAAGAGAGCAAGGTATTTAGTCACTGTTAACCCGATCACTACCGTGATCGTGTTTACACAGTGAATAGTAGCAGACAGCAGCCTGAGATCATGTTAACGCGATCTGGGTCTTTGCTGTATCATTCCAAATAAAATATATGTCTTGCAAGCAAATCTCATTTGCATTTGGGCTCTAGTACATGCCCCCAAAGATTTACACCGCTTGTCATGGTGCCTGAGGTGCTAACACGTTTTTAAAACAACTGGGAATGTATCTGACAGCTCCCGTCCCGAGCTGATCCTATACAGAGCTCAGACCTGTATTAAATCCGTTTGGCCAGAAGATGGCGATACCTGCTCGTCAAATAGGTTATTACAGTAAGGATCAGATTGCGGATATTCCCAAAAAATTCTTATGCATATTTAATTATAAATGTTTTTACAAAAAAATACTGGTTCCTGGCACATGTTCCTGGACAGGTATATGGGAAATAGACAGGTTTAGGAGTGTAGAGACAGTGTTAGGAGAGGAATTTAAAAGGGTAGTGACAAGAAAGAAACAAGAGCAGGTTTGACAGGAAGGTTTGGAGTACAGACACGAAAATGGCCTGACAGTGTACAGGTGCAGGTTGAAGATTGTAAATACAGAAATGGATAAGAACAGGTTTAGGGGCCAGTGATAGAATTCGAGAAATAGTAAAGGTTTAAGGCCCGCGCCAGACGAGCGCACTTTTTGCGTCCGTCTGACCACACTGTTTGCTCTCCGTTGTAGCTTTTCAAAGGAGTCAATAGAGAACAACACAAGAAGCACATGCCACTTTTCCACGCGCACGCAACGCATGTTGCAATGGACGCCAAAATGGCATCAACGTGAAAAAGCTAGACGGACGTAGAGAAACAACTGCATACAGCTTTTTTTTTTTCTTTTTCTCAGCATCAGTCAAAATTAACTGATATAATGTAACCACAATCTCATCAGTTAAAAAGTACGTCCATTACTGTGCGCAGTCAGTGCGCTCGTCTGACCCCAGCCTAAGGGTGCAGAGGCATGCTTAGAAATGCAGCGACTGGGTTAAGAGTTCAGGGGAAGGTCTGGGGGTACATGGTCAGCATTAGGCATGCACAGTGGCGGACTGACAAGTTAATGGGCCCCGGGCAATAGGAAATCATGGGGCCCCTTGTGCTACACCCACCCACAAACCATACCCATATTAAGCTCCACCCACATATTTGTATTATGGAATTTATTTCTCTACACCACAGCAATAAAACTCACAGTAATGTGCAGTGTGTATGAACGTATAACAGAGCACCACAGCAATAAAACTCACAGTAATGTGCGGTGTGTATGAACGTATAACAGAGCACCACAGCAATAAAACTCACAGTAATGTGCAGTGTGTATGAACGTATAACAGAGCACCACAGCAATAAAACTCACAGTAATGTGCGGTGTGTATGAGCGTATAACAGAGCACCACAGCAATAAAACTCACAGTAATGTGCGGTGTGTATGAGCGTATAACAGAGCACCACAGCAATAAAACTCACAGTAATGTGCAGTGTGTATGAGCGTATCACAGTGCTCCACAGCAATGTGCGGTATATATGAACGTATCACAGAATCCACAACAATAAAACTCACAGTAACATACTGATTTATTCACCCCAGCATATAAATTCTTATTCATCCCTCCCCAGCATATAAATTATCTTATTCACCCCCTCCCCAGCATATCATTTATTTAATTCACCCCTCCCCAGCATATCATTTATTTAATTCACCCCTCCCCAGCATATCATTTATTTTATTCACCCCTCCCCAGCATATAAATTTTTTTATTCACCCCTCCCCAGCATATAAATTCTTATTCACCCCCTCCACAGCAAATAATTTATTTAATTCCCCCTCCCCAGCATATAATTTATTTTATTCACCCTTCCCCAGCATATCAATTCTTATTCACCCCCTCCCCAGCATATAATTTATTTAATTCACCCCTCCCCAGCATATAATATATTTAATTCACCCTCCCCAGCATATAAATTATTTTATTCACCCCTCCCCAGCATATAAATTCTTATTCATCCCCTCCCCAGCATATAATTTATTTTATTCATCCCTACCCAGCATATTAATTCTTTTTCACCCCCTCCCCAGCATATTCTTTATTTAACTCACCCCTCCCAGCATATCATTTTTTTATTCACCCCTCCCCAGCATATAAATTCTTATTCACTCCCTCCCCAGCATATAATTTATTTAATTCACCCCTCCCCAGCATATCATTTATTTAATTCACCCTCCCCAGCATATAAATTATTTTATTCACCCCTCCCCAGCATATAAATTCTTATTCATCCCCTCCCCAGCATATAATTTATTTTATTCATCCCTCCCCAGCATATAATTCTTATTCACCCCTCCCCAGCATATCATTTATTTAATTCACCCCTCCCCAGCATATAATTTCTTATTCACCCTCTCCCCAGCATATAATTTTTTATTCACCCCCTCCCCAGCATATAATTTATTTAATTCACCCCTCCCCAGCATATAAATTCTTATTCACCCCCTCCCCAACATATAATTTATTTTATTCACCCCCCACCCCCCTGGATATCGTTGTCATACCCTATTGAAGAATAGCAGGGAGGCTGGGCTGGACCGCATGCTTCTTTCTTTGTCCTCTTCTGACGTTGCGTGTCCTGCTGCATCACATGAGGGGGCGGCGCCAATGCAGCATCTGGGTTGGTTGACTGTCAGTCAAGCCCCCCCTAGTGGGCCCCACCCACCTACCAGCATCACATGGATGCACGCAGACCCGCACGTCGGCGTAGGCAGTCACGTGCCGGTGACGAGACACTGTCAAGTGTGGGTGATGCTGCCGGACTGGTAACTCCTCGCTCTGAAGAGAGAGTTCAGAGCAGACGGAGGAGTCCGTCTCCATCCAGGACCCCAGGCACTGGATGATCCCTTGAAAATCGTGATGGCCGTCCAGACCGGTCATCGCGATTTGCATTATTTCAGCCGGTCAGGACGACTTCCTCTAGCCCAGGCCCCCGTGGACCCGGGCCCCCCTGCCCTCGGTCCAGGTCCGATCCGACTTAGTGGTCAGTCCGCCCATGGGCATGCATAGGTGGGTTAAGTGAGGTGTTATTGGAAAGGTCAGAGTCTGGTCTTTACAATGTGTCATGCCCACTGTCATGCCCACCTCCTCACCATTCCTCTGACGTTCCTGGCAGCACACTGTATTTTCTGTTCCACCCCTGAACCTGCATGCAGTAATACATCCAGCAGTGAACGAGTCAAACACAAACACCTGACACACACGCAGAATAAAGGCACCGCGCCTCAGCAAGACCTTTTGCTGGTTCATTATAGCTCTTGTGTGCTAAGAGAGAAGTTCTGTTCACCTGCTGCTCTGCAAAAACCTATTTGCTCCTGTTCATTTTGTTTTCCTGGTTCCTGCATTTATTTCCACGCTTCCCACCATCTTACAGAATCCAACCTGGTCAGTTTATTCATACGTTCATCCTTCTGCACCCCCCCCCCCATCAACCTGTTTATTTGTGGTAATCTGCATTCTGGGTTCATATCCCCCCATATCCCGGTGCCACCCTGGTACCTGGGCATGACACCATGATACAAAACTTGACCATGTAATGTGTAAAAATAAAAAAATAAAGTAAATGCAAAATGTATTTGTTTTTCTCTGTTCTACGGCAGAGGCAAAATATGCTTTTAAAAGTCTCCAAATATCTACAGCAATTAACAAAATCATCACAAATTGACAAAGCTCACTCCTTTTCCCAAATTTCTCTTCCATATAACAAGCGAGAAAAAGAAATAGCTTCTGAATAAACAAGATTAAGAAAGGTACATTAGTGGCAGAACATTTTGTTGTTGCTGCTGCCAAACTAGACGTTCTAATTGGGGTTTTTGTAAAAATAAAATGTTTCTTTTTTTTTTTTAACTCTCTCCACTTGCTGATGTTCCCTTCATATGTAAGGCTTCTGCATCACAGTCTGTGCCGCATTTGGGTTTGCCACAAGTAAAACGAGTCGGTTATTTGTGTTGACACATCAGCAGGTGCTGAGCAGGTGTTTCGTGGCTTGGCTCTATTCATTCCGCTTCCGGGTTATCCAATTGCAATACAATTTTACAATGCATTGTGTTATTCAAGGGCATAGCCCACCTGCTATCTGTGTGTTCTATGTACTGAAATTAGCAGGTCCTACCCAGAATGCCCTGCTACATATGGGGAGTGTGACAAAAGAGCTCTGTAGGCCAAGTCTATCATCTGGTTGAATGTGTAAATATTTATTGCAATAAAATATTCTCTCTTTTATATATATATATATATATATATGTCCAAAAATAAGGTTAAAATCAATTAAATAACTATGTGAATGCAATTTCTTTTCTTCAAAGAAAGCCTATTCCTATTCAGAAAAATCACCACAACACTATCATGGTGACGCGAGGTGATTCAAAAAGTAGGCTTGTGCACCGATTTTTTTTTCGGTTCGATTCGGTTCGATTTTTCGGATTTTTAAACTTTTCGATTCGGCTCGTTTCGACCGATTTCTGTTTCGATTCGGTTCGGCTCGATTCGTTTTTCGTGTACAATTTTTTTCGGAATATCGACCATTTTTCGTATTTTCGTGTCACTTTGCGCGTTTTTTGTATCGACTTTTCGTAATTTCGGAAATTTTCGTTTTTCGAAATTGTACGTTTTCGGAATTTCGACCGTTTTTCGTATTTTCGTGTCACTTTGCTCGTTTTTTGTATCGACTTTTCGTAAGTTCGGAAATTTTCGTTTTTTCGGAACGTCTGTTCTCCTCGTTTCAAAGCAATAAATTTCGATTTGACACATTTCAAGTCCATTCGAAAATTCCGAAAATATTTCGTGATTTCGGAAATTTTCGTTTTTCGGAATTGTAGATGTTTTCGGAATATCGACCATTTTTCGTATTTTCGTGTCACTTTGCTCGTTTTTTGTATCGACTTTTCGTGATTTCGGAAATTTTCGTTTTTTCGGAACGTCTGTTCTCCTCGTTTCAAAGCAATAAATTTCGATTTGACACATTTCAAGTCCATTCGAAAATTCCGAAAATATTTTGTTTCGGCTCGGAAAACTTTTCGGATCTGCTATTTTCGGATCTAAAAATTTTCAGAAATTCGGCCGCATCCGAAAACACGAATCGGGAAATTTCGTGAAAATTCCGAAATTCCGAAACCCGAAACGCACATCCCTATCAAAAAGTGCGGAGCAAAAACAGGTCATCATGTTCTACCAATTTCAATATGTTTTTTTTGCAAAACATTTCTTTGAAGACCTCATGGTGATGAAGTACCAAGGCTCCAAAAAGGTCCAAAAGTGGAGGAGCAGATTCAAGTCTGGACATTTTGACATTTGTGATTAACCAAGAGAGGGAAGCCCAAAACGTCCACGGATGAGGCCATGATGGCCAAGGTGAAGGAATTTTTGGATCAAGAACCTCAAACCATTCCCAAAAAGCTTTTGGAAGAGTTTGACGTTCAACAAACAAGCCTGTTATGGATTCTTCATGATGAATTGAACTTTCTTAAGAAGTGCAGCCCTCAGTTCCGCATTTGTTGAACACTGAATAAGAAACGGCTCGATTTGAGTTTACCATAAAGTTCCTCGTCACATTCAGAGATGGGAAGTCTGCCAACGTCAAGGCAATTACCACTTGAGATGAAGCTACGTTGACAGAAGATGATTTTCAGGGGTGTTTCAAGAAGTGGGTGAGCCACATAAATAAATGCGTGGAGATTGGCAACGATTTATTTTGAGAACTTCTGAATAAACAAGCTTTCTTTGGAAGAAAAATAATAATTGAGTTATCATCATTTTTTCATTGATATATAACCTTACTTCCCCTCCCCCATGTATATATAGTCACTGTTTTGTGTATTCTTATAAAAACCCTCTTAGGATGAAAGAATTGGCTTTCCTTCATGATTCCTTAAGGAGTCGCAATCTTTACTGAATGAGCTTTAGTCTTTATTGGGTCTCGTGGTTTTTTCTGTTTTTTTTACTTTTCTGAATCAATTTTGTTCAAAGATGCAATTAGCAGCACAAACACTTGACCTGCAATTATGTTTGTTCACAAACAAATCTTTTTATATTTAACTTGTTACATTTTATTTCCACTTGTAATGTCTTTACAGCATTATGGTTTTATTACACATATTCCCAGGATATTTTTTAAAAGTAGAAAAAAAACAACAAAATTTTTCTCGGTAAAACAAATAATAATTATGGGAAAGGTTGTTCAAAACCCCTACCATCTAATTTTCCCCCTCGCTTCTGCTGACCTCAGTCATAATCAAAGCAATAAGCAATTGAGTATACTAATTAGCTACAAAGACTCACTCAAGAGTAAAAAAAAATATTTTTATAGTGTAAAAATTGATCTGCTTTTAATTTTCTCAATTAGTTTCTCGACTGATGGATCTTTAAGTACTGTTATAGCATTGTCACTATGTATCATGTCGGGGAAAAATATTATATATGAAAAGATTGCATATTTAATACATAATCATATCTCATAAATCTACATCAAATTCATTGCCCCCTTGTTAACCACTTCATTATTAGCTGCTTTCTGGAGGGAAAATTATTATCATAACATTTATTTGAAACATGAGATGTGTAGTCTACGAATGAGGGGTAAAATGGTAATTTTTGCACAGAGATTGTTATTCCGAGATGGTTAAAAGATTAAAATAATGTATAAGTGCTGATGTTTAATCAGTCCATGTATTTTGTAATCGTTTACAGAAATAACATTAGGATGAAATGTTCTAAACTCTAGATGATGCCACTTATCTCGCACAATTTCACACGGGGTCTGCTTTATCAGCATACAGGCAGAAATGGTCTTTGTATCGTATACAGTAAATGTGATAAAGATTGATAATAGAAACGGTGAGATTTGTATGGATAATAATAATATTATTAGCAATGCAGCTTCCAAAAACACCAATAGAATATACAAATATCTGTATGTGACATAATGCCTGTATATGGAAATTACAGGTACACCTTGTATCTGTACTGTACAGGGATTTTCAGCAAATATAATCCCTGAATCTTATCCCTGTACAGCATTGAGTGACCCCGGAGCTCTCCCTGTATTCTGCCTTCTCTCTGGCGGTTGTAATGCAGCAGCATCATTTGTTGAGATTTTTGTTACAGTGAGGGTGGGGACTACTCCTTGTACCTTCTTAACAGTAATAGAGGACAGGAGTCAGGCCTCACAGAGAATTTCCTCTCCACAGGGGGACACACCAATTCCTTACATTCAGAAGGTATGCAAATGTGATTTTATGTGCTAATTCTGGCTTTTCAACGTGTTACAATGCAGAATTGAATTTACACATTTTTGATAGTGAAAGGGTTAAGCAAGTGTTTTAAAGATAAATGCTTCAAGCGGTTATAGTCATTAAATTAATGACTGTCTTCACAAACCTGGTACAAATATAAAGCTTTCTGGATTGTAACATTGGAAAATTCCCTGGAAAATGTTAGAAAGGAGGAAAGAAATACACCAAATACCAATATCTTCATTGTGTTGGTGTTTATTCTTGTAATTGTGAAACTATTTAGTCGTCGTTCTTCTACTCTCACCTTTTATAGTCTTTGTATGTATCACTATATACTTTGACTATATTTTGGTTGTACACAGGGGGCGCCAACAGCCCACAAGGTGGGAATATTATCCTGTATACTATAACTAAAAACTGAAGGAAATTTACATTATGAGAGCGTGTCCCAAATGTTATGTCCAAATGCCTGCTTAACTGTCTTCATCAGGTTAAAGTTGCTTTAGGGAAAGTTTATCAACCTCAGCAAGAAAAACAAGGATCTGGAGATTTAAAGGGACGCTGATCTTGACAGGTATTCATTCACCAGAGAAGTGTCCTTACCCTTAGATCCTCCTATTTTAGAACCTCTTTAATAGAGAGACGCAGAATCCAGAATATGTCAGCAAAAGTAAAACTGGAAGCAGACATCTGCGATGATGACCAAGTTTGTCCAGGAAAGAAAAACACATCCCACAAGAAAGTTATGTGAACAGAAGGGTCTTCTTAAAATCAACTAAAAATCATGCCTAGACGTGCTTGGTTTGGTTTGGACCCAATACAATACAAATTTATTTTTCAACTTAACCTAACTTCTGGTATAGTGGTGATGGCCGGGGTAGAGAAGAAGTAGAGAGTGTAGTATAGAGGGGGTACAGGGGTAAAGTATCTTCTCCTATGAATTTTCTGATCCAAACCAACATCAAATCAATCTCTTATTTTAGAAATTGTCCAAACAGGAAATTTTCAAATCTTAACTATTTACATATCTGGATTATTTTTATTCTGAAATTTCCTGAATTGGATCCGTCCACTAGAAAGAGTTTGCTGGAGGTAACAACAACATTTACATCACTTTAAACATTATTGTTATATATTGTTGTAAAAAATAATAATTTTGTAAAAAGTCTTCCATTATATATATGTTACAGTTACAAGTTTTTATAAAGCGCTAACAAGTTTCGTAGCACTGTATAATATATATTCTTATATCACCACAGTACAATAGATATTGGACTAAGATTACATTTATCTCCTTCACTGCGAAAGACATGAGGGGAACGTCATGGGGATTCCCCACAATATGTGGAGGACGTACCCTACATGTCTTCCACTAGGGGGGCTCTCCTTCTCTATATTTACCTCTCCCCCAGGGTTCCGTGGTGGTCTGACTAACTCTGATTTTATACCCCCTCCCGTCACACTGACATCATTGCGAAAGGCGCGATGACATCAGTTTCAGGCTCCCTGCGGCAAAGCCAGAAGAGCACTTGAATGGAGTGGGTGGTCCTTTGGACCCCTCTCCCTCCCAATTGGAAGGAGATTAAAGTAAAAGAGAGGCAGTGCTGGAAAGGTCACAGTGTGACCTTTCCAGCGCTGCCTCTCTTTAACCCCTGAGGTGCCAGATCACGGTCCTCTCCCGGAGGTGGCTGACAACCTGTATGTCAGCCAAGCCTTCGGAGCCTCTCCCCTCCCACTGACATCATTGCAGTGTGAGAATTATCCAGGAGCTGCCTACGGGGTTTCCCTATGGATACCTAATGGTGGAGATAGGGAGTCCTTTGGACCCCTGTAACTCCTGATCAGTGGCAGCTAGGGGGTCATGTTTGGTATCATTGGAAAGGCCAGAGCATGGCCATCTCGTTGATGCTACAAGTAAAAAAGTAAAAGTACTTAAACATTAACTAAAAAAGTAACGGTTTTCTAGTTCTAATTGTTTTTAACAAGTGCACCCATAGAATATATACCTGTAAAGGCTCGGATGATAAAGTGAGAAAAAAATCATTTTTTTATGGTTGATTTTTTTATGGAAATTCACTTTTTTCAACATTTTTTGTTATAGCATTCTGGCAGGACATGACGTATACATATAGTAATGATATATTATGAATCGGCCGAGTTTGCTGAAAAAAAGGATATATATTTTGTCTGGGTAGTATAAGAAAACGTGACTTTAAATCGTGATTAAACATGATGAGCAAAAACAATAAAAATTAGCAAAGCACATTAGGTGAATTGTCTCAGCAGTGAAGGGGTTAAAAGACAAACTTTTTGACAGTATAACTCTCTTCTTCATGTCTGTAAGCTATACTGACCAAAATCATAGAATAGAACAATAAAGAGCCAAGCAGAAGGATGGGGGTTAGGATGGGTGTCGTAAATCCTAATAGCTGATCAAGCAGGGTAAACAAACAGAGGACAGATCATAGGCCCATAAAACAACAGAGATGAGTATCATGATGTGCATCTGATGATGGTGCCTGAAGAGGAAAAAAACAATGACATGACTTCAAAAAAACAGAAGAAGAAAAAGAAGACTGATGGAGTAGAGGTAACATCACTGCTCTATATCCGTGGAGACCCAGGTCCGAATTCCAGCCAGAGCACCTCTCCAGTAAGTGTCCTTGGGCAAGACACCTAACGGTACAAACTTACCTACCACACAATATCGTCTGTGGAGTCCAGCGGTAACATCTCTGCTCTTCAACCGTGGAGAAGCAAGTCAAATCCTGTTCAGCACATCCCTCCAATACAACTGTGGAGAAGCAAGTCTCAACTTTATGAGAAGCGGGTTCAACTTAGCCACCAGGTCGCTGCTCTACAATCATGGAAAGACGACCTGATCCCACTCAGAAGATGCCACCAGCAAGACACCTAACAATATAGAGGCGCCTACCTCACAAAATTCTTCTACATCTCATAGATTGTAAGTTCTCTTGGGAACAGGGTCCCCATGAATCAGGTCATCATCCATGTGTGGTATTCCAATGTATCAACTGTACACTAATCTTGTAAAGCGCTGCGGAATATGTGACGCTATATAAATAAAGGATAATAATAATAAACCAGGTACAATGCTGAATGTTATGTGACATTATGGTAGTGAGTTAAAAAAACACAATCTTCATTGAGAATGAGCACCTCCTTTATAATGTTAAAATATGTGATCATATTCTTGATATATGTAATTTACAACACACCAACAAACTCTTCAACTCTACATGGTTTACTGAATACAGCTAGAGCGATATGTTTCCTAATTATGTGTCTTTGGTTTCAAAGTAATTTCCTGCCCATGAAAGAGAAATTCATTTTGTGTCGCTTTATGTTCAGATATTGTGTGTGTATTATACCGTCATAACTTGATGGTTCTAATGTTAAATCGAAAAGCTGAACAGAATCTCTTTTTTTTAATTTAACAGTAACAAATGTATGCCGCACACTTGTAAACAATATCGATATGATTTCATCGTGCCTGGTGACGGTGGGTGGTCCACGATAAGCATGTGAATCACTTAATAACTGTTTGAGATCAATTAACTCAATTCTTGCAGTATGCAAAATAGTCTTTTAATTATTACAGAGAACAAATTTAGCAGAAGTAATCATACGTCATTTCTAAAACACACCCTGGCAAGGTTTCAAACAATGTATTAGTGCCAAATTGTACATTTAATGACTGCATTGTGTCTCTCTAGAATCTTTTATTGTGCCAATAGTTTATTTCCTAATTCAAAATTTCCTTTTCATCTGAAGAAACAATTAGCTATTTACATGTTTTTTTTTATGTTACATTACAGTAAATCTACATTGATTTACAAAAGCGTCATTTTTACCCTTTGTCCCTAGGCTGTATGATATGCGTTCGTTTGCCAAAAAAAGGGGAAAAAAAAAAACGAACATTCCCTACCCCCTCCCCTGCTACATTTGTATGCAAAATGCACGTCTCGATTTTTCCGACAGGCTGCAGCGAATATTTTCCATCCAATTATGTAATACGTTTTCTTTCTTTTAAAAGTCTCAAAGTAAATAGTTTGATTAAAAAAGTTGCGTTCAGAACACAGATTTTTGCCTTACAAAAAAAAAAATATAAGTTGTATAGTCGGTGGAAGCCGAAGAGGACTCTCTCAGGGTTATTCAAAGAGATTCGAAAAGTCACCGCACATTCGGTGACTTTTTCGTTCCCCGCACATTCGGTGACTTTTTCGTTCCCCGCACATTCGGTGACTTTTTCGTTCCCCGCACATTCGGTGACTTTTCGTTCTCTTCAATTCGGTTCCTTTTGCCGATCTCATTTCGGTGACCCTGCGGTATATTCAGCAAACACCACAGGGTCCCCGAATTGCAGGGAAAAGCTGCCGCAAACCTGACGAAAACTAACCGCAAAACCCACCGAATGCACGCCGAAAACAAGCAAAAACATCTGGATTAACCTTCGAAAAACCCGAGCAGGAGCCGATCACACGCAGCGAAGCAGCCGAACAGGAGCCGAATCACACAGAGCCGAAGCAGCTGAGACGCAGAGGAGGGAGGTGAATAAATTAGGAAAACTGTTTGTATGAATCTGTGAAAATGAAACGCTGTTTGCAAAGAAACTACTGAGCGAAAATGTCTGAAATTTACATATGAGGTCCAGGGAATGATAATAAAGAGGTCTGTTACAGAAAAAAGAAGTAAACTTAAAAAAAAATCAAAAACAAAATCAGACTTTTTAAAAAAAAAAAAAATAAGAAAAATGCTTAAAGTATCCTAAAAAATCTATAAATAAAGAGACTTTTGCTGCAGAATTTTATAATGAATGGTTTATTAGATATTGAATTAAAACGGGAATATTTTTAACATTGAAGCCTAGGGGATTCTCCTCAATAAACCTGCCGAATGAAACCACCGAATGGCAGGGCATTAGGGGAACCTTTCACTGCTGGTTTGTGTTCTCTGAATAGCCGAAGCATTGTTTCTCTATGGGGATTTCACTGCCCTCGAACAGGCACCGAACAGGCACCGTATGTGCAGGCAATTCGCCAGGATTTGGCGAATTGCCTGCTCTCTGGATAGCCGAATGGCCAGGAAAGGTAACCGAACGCTGATTTTCAGCGTTCAGCTACCTTTCTCAAGCAATTCGGATCTCTTTGGATAACCCTGTCTGTGACAAATCAAACTCGCAAATTGTTTTATCGCAATACATTTATGTTTCCCGGCTACAGCGATTAGTTTGAATGTTGAATTGAAGTTAAAACCTGATCGCTAATGAGATAATGGTATAGTAGAATTTCTAACAAGCAGTTGTAAGAAATTGTTGATGATCAATATTAAACAGAAAAGTAGAAAAAGAAAATGTTTGTACTTTAATAAAAAAAAATTTTGGTAAAATTTCTTTGCTGGTAATTGTTTCAGTAAATAGAGAAAAGCAGAATATGGATTCCATGATTTAGCACAGGGGTCAGCAACCTTCACCCTCCAAATGGTTTAGAACTACATTTCCCATGATGCTCTATTACTCATTAGACAGGATGAGCCTCTTGGAGAATGTAGTTCCAAAACCTCTAACGGGCCAAGGTTGCTGAGTCCTGATTTAGGCCTGTGTCAGATGAACGCACTACGGGCCCTATTACATTCTTAACGCAAAAGCGCACGCTAAACGCGTGTTTTTTTGCACGAAGCGTTAATCGTTAACGCACGAAAATCACCGGTGGAATTACATTCCTCGCGCATTTTTTCATCCGTCGAGAAATTGCGCTCGTAAAACCGGCGCACAAAAATGCACGCAAAGTACCGTTGCGCGCAGAAATCAGTGAGCGCAATGTCATTTTTGACGCGTGTCTGTCATTTCTGTGCGGACTGCGCACAACATTCGTACGTTTTGACGCGAGTTCATCATTTTTGTGCAGACTGCGCACAACATTCGTACGTTTTGACGGAAGACAAGGTAGTGGCCGTCATTTTTGGCGGATCTGGTAAAAAAAAAGTGCACATCGCTGTTCTCCGTTGTGAATCCGCAGTTTGGTACGGTCAGGTTGTTACAATTTGCCGTTACCACCAGCTTTTCAAAGACGTAAAAATTATGCGCGCAAACGCTGTGCGTTAAATTTTGCGCTAAGATTGTAATGCCATGTGCGCACCAACGCACAAACGCATTCGCGCTCACAATGTTAAGTATAGGACGCGCGCAGTACATTACGCTCGCGCAGGGTTCGCGCAGATTCACCCCTGGTAGACGTTAACGCACATTTTTTGCGCGGACATTGTAATACGACGTTCTGCGCAAAGGGTTTTTCCCCTCGCGTTAATGCGTTTTTGTGCACGCGTAAACGTTTGTGCGAAGAATGTAATAAGGCCCTACGTGTGCGCGTACTGACACGACTCCTGATGTCTGTCGCAGCATTGTGATGGGACGGGCCACACGGTGTAGTGCGCGCAAGTTGCAAGCGCTACAGCGGATGTGCTGAACCCCTCCCCTGTTGAAACGCTATGACATGTGTTCGGGGCTGCAAAGCGCGATCCTCCTTAGGAGGATCGAGCCTTGCAGCGCTGAGCGCACTAACTGCGCTCAACGACGTGGCCACGTGGGTGCACTCTCACGGACGTTCCTTACGCTCTGAATAATGCTCGTCTGACACCGGCCTTAGTACATGTAACACTGTTACGAATTCCCATTCTCCCTTTTGAAGGTCTTGCTTCTTTGTACACAGACATTAATGCGACTGGTTGTGTTAACATTAACATATACAAGACTCTCAGGTCATCATCTACTAACATGCCCCACATCTGGGTTCTATACAAAAAGCCCAGCTTTAGTTTAGTGTTGATCATTCCAAGTCCATGTTGTACTAAAGGAGGCCGAGCGCCGAGGTTCCCCAGATAGTTGAAAGAGTTTTGTGCACAACTAGGCATGTTTATACTCCTCATGCTGAAACCTGTAAATGAAAACAATATGTACGTTAGTAGTAAATACTGAGAGAGAATCGAAAGAATCTGTGAAAGTTCTCATGCGAGTTATATACCACATCGCGCTGGTATTTTGGTTTTTCTTCTCTTTGTAAAATATAGCAATTTTTATGTCTGCAGCCGCCCATAAATATAGGGATTGAGGGTGAACTCTTTTCTTGTTGTGCTTTATATTTCACTTTGCATTCGAGCACTGTTGTGGAAACACAATCTTTTTGTGCTGCTTTTGAATCTTTGGATTACACCATGAAGATATCGCACAGCAAGATGTAGGCGTATTATTTATAAGTGCCCTTATGACCTGCTTTATGTCAGTATACAATGTATTTTTTAGTTCATTTGACTTTTAGTCCCAGATTACATTAGCTACACTTTTATCAACGTTTATTTTTCAGTTATATTATTACAGGACAAATCGCAGTAAAGGACCTGGTCCTGTTGTAACAAGGAAAGGAAGGTTAAAATGCACACAATCCCCCCAAATTCAGCAATGGATGTTCAACAGCCCCCTGGTGTAACCAGCTCCTTTGTATTACCATCAAATTACGAGTCAAGAAAGCAGACACTGTTTATTTAGAGCAACAAAGTTTCAGCTGAATGTTATAACATGGGAAACATTATTATATAGAGTAGTTACAGTTGTGATGCATTAGATGAACATTTCAATACTAAAGGGAACTATTAGGTTACATAGGCGTAAAAAAGACATGCATCAAACTACTTCAGCCTTTTGCACATCTGCTGCTGCTGTTGATCCAAAAGAAGGCAAAAAAACAGCCTGAAACGCTTGCCAA
Source organism: Leptobrachium leishanense (assembly GCA_009667805.1). Classification (NCBI taxonomy): domain Eukaryota; kingdom Metazoa; phylum Chordata; class Amphibia; order Anura; family Megophryidae; genus Leptobrachium; species Leptobrachium leishanense. The sequence continues at coordinate 60,086,700 of CM019067.1, forward strand.
ATTGCAACAAACTGGGGAAGAATCCCTACTTCCTCCCAGTCAGTTTTCTTCTTGGATGAAGCAGCTTTTACCCAGATATTAAATATTATAACCCTTAATATTCTGTTTTTGCAGGAAGTCATCTAGTTGTTTTTTTTAACCTCCCCAGCGGTAATCCGGAGTGTAGCTCGAGGTTAAATTTCAGTACCGAAGACGGTAAACCTGAGCCACACTCGGGCTGGTACATACCTTGTCCCTGCGTTCCCTTGATGTCCTCCCGCAGTCTGCTCAGGCCGATTGCAGTGTCCTTATTCCGGGTTCCCTTCCCTGTGTGCGCAGCGACGCGGGGGTGGGGGGGTGGGACCTAGTGGGAGATACAAAAAAGAAATTACAAAAAATCCTATCCAAAAAAATGTACTCTTTGACATCTTCTATAACATAAAACGATAAGGGCTGGCATGTCCGTCGCCAAAAAACGGACTGCGCATGCGCGCAACCAGCGGCGGACCGGTGGTTGGCTGCGCGCATCCAACGGCCGCAGCACGCACACAGCCGGCGTGCGCGAGGGACAAAACAAATCCGATCCATTGAAGAGGCGCACAGCACAGCACCTCTCCAATGAATCGGATTTGTTTATCTCCTCAGTGCCCGGTCTGCCAGCCATGTTACCAGTCTGCCATGCATAATACCAGTGTCTCATAATACCAGTGTGCCTAAACACCAGCCTGCCATGCCATGCATACCATGTGCCATTAAATATCCGCATAATGTATACGCTACAAAAAAATGCCCGCCCAAGCCCAACACAATCTAAGGGGCCCCATGAGCTTACAATCTAAGGGGCCCCATGAGCTTACAATCTAAGAGGCCCCATGAATTTACAATCTAAGGGGTCCCACAAGTTTACAATCTGAGGGTCCGGTTCCCGTGAGCTTACAATCTAAGAGGGAAGAGGAACCTGCTCTAATATATAAATGCCTTTGTAATGCGCTGTCAGCTGCGCGCGCCCATCACAGCTGCTCAGTTGGCCCTCCTGTTGCGGATGGGATGGCGATGGACGCATTACAAACGCATTTATATAGAGAGATACTCTTGGATAGGACATTGAAAAAAAACTATGTGGACGTGAATTCTGAGCTGGCGACAACAATAGACTGCCCTCTATTATTTCCACCTAGTTAAAAATAATGTCATAATCAGACCGCCAGGGAGGTTAAAAGTCTGTACACACTCACGCACCTCCACAGGCAGAGAATTCCACATCTTTATTGTTCTCACTTTTAAAAGAAACTTTTGCTCTGCTTTAAGCTGGATTTTGTTTCATTCAGTCTCCATGAGTGACCCTGTGTCCTGTGTATAGTCCTATTAATGAATAGGGTACCAGACGATGGTTTATAACGACCCTGTATATATTTGTAGAAAGGTTGGCAACCCCTTCCTCCTCACAGAAGGAGAGGTAGGTTTTAATTCTTTTTTTATCTAGTTTTTTTAATTGTTTTATGCAAGTTTCCAATTGTAAAATCACTTGACATAGTTTTAAGGTAAATAGAATGGTTCCCAATCACTGAACTGGGGAACTCTCACTATTCAATGAGCCTCAGTACTTTGCATATCCAATGGGAAATGCAGGACATATAAATGTACAGTACGCGGGGACACAGGACATAAAGGTTGTGACTGGATTTGGAATGCCAGCTGTTAACATTTCAGTATGTTTCATAAGAGTTAATGACTCATTCGAACATTCTAATCATTTGACCTGGAGTAGAACCATTAAGGTTTAGAGGGATTTTTATAGACATGATTGACAGCTAGATGTGGAGTCACATTTTTGTTTAAACGTGGATTAGAAGTAATATTATTACATAGATAACTGTGGCATTGTGTCAATCTGCGTACACGGTGACTGCTGTCAGTACCATGGACAGGGGATGCGATGTGAAGGATTCCTTACTTGTCAGTGCTCTTATCCAGCTACTCATCTATCTCAGGAACCTATCCTTTATTAAAACAATTATGTTCAACAGCATTAATATATCGTTGCATATTAAACAATATTACAGAAAAAAATTAATTTGCTTTTCATTAGCACAATAAACACAACTGTGTGACTGCAATACACAATTACATAAATACACAATTACATAAATACACAATTACATAAATACAAAATCTAAAATAATCATTTAAATATGCTTGTTGCCATGCAGAATAAATAATAACCTGTGTCCTTAAATGTGGCTGATTTTCATTTTTTTAAATTAAAAAATGTAAGAAATATTGCCAGTATGTTTTTTGTTTGAATATTAGAAAAAAAAGAAAAAAAAAAAGTACATTAAAAGAATCCCCATTGCGGTATCTCCACCTCGTTCCAGATCAGGGGCAAATTGCGAAGCTTTGCCAATGACAAAGTATATTGTTTATTAATCAGCAAACACATTCAACGTCCAAATATACTTTCCTGAGAAATTCAAGTTATACAGAAATAAAACTAAAAAAATCAAGGAAATTGTGTGCTGGTGCTCGTCTGATATGATCTAAACATGATAAGAGATATCATGCCGATGCCAAACCTTGGTTTGCTAAATATGCACTTGATAGCTAATGTTTGTGATATACTATATCAAATACCCCAAATTTTCAGAAAACAGCACCGCCTTTGTGTATTCAAATTAGAAATATATTATCAAATTCAGAGTATGGTTATAATCACTTATGAACAATATATATGTATATCCTGATGAACGTTTGCGTTTAGCGAACTGAAACGTTTATCATTGATTAAATAACGAATTGATTGTACAGGTCCCCTGGAGTGCCTTATTTTACGTGGAATGTATTGAGTCAGACAAGCACAGGGCGTTAACCCCTTGGAAGTCTTGAGTGCAGGATTGAAAATATATATATATACAGTATATACTGTATATATATATATATACTGAGTGGCCAGATTATTATGACCACCTCATAAGTACTTCGGTACTTTGTTGGGCCACCTTTTGCCTTCAATACTGCGGCGATTCTTGTTGACATTGACTCCACGAGATGTTGAAAGGTGATGCGAGGAATCTGCCTGATGAATAGCACTGTCCAGTTCTGTGAGATTTGATGGTTGTGGAACCAGCTGCCTGATGGCTCTTTCAACTTTGTCCCACAAATGCTCAATTGGATTGAGATCTGGTGATTGTGGGGGCCACCTAAGCAAGGTAAATTCTCCCTCATGTTCTTGAAACCACTCCTGCACAATACAAGCACCGTGGCATGAGGGCGCATTGTCTTGTTGGAAGAAGCCATCTCCATTGGGATACGCCATCAACATGATAGGATGAACTTGATCAACAATGATACTTTGCTTTGGTATGTTGTGCTGTTCAGACATTGTTCCACACACATTAAAGGGCCCCAAACCATAACACTGCCCCCACCAGCTTGAAGGGTTATACTCCCTCATGCATGTGGGGTGCAACGTTCATGCTGTTTCCACCAAATTCTCACTCTGCCATCTGCATGATGCAACTGGTAACGTGATTCATCGGACGACATTACTTTTTTTCAATGCTCGACTGTCCAATCCTTGTGTTCCTGTGCGAATTGGAGACGTTTTATCTTGTTAACTACAGACAGCAAAGGTGTTCCAAAAGGCCTTCGGAGCAGGCCTTCAAGAAATCACTCAAAACCCATCTCTTCAGATTATCATGGCATAATACTGATGCCGACATATCCTCTCCTCATCTACCCCCACATCATGAGAGATGTCACTTCATGTCTTCAATATTTCTGAAACACAAGTGCTAATGAAATGTCTACTACACTCCTGACTGCACCTTGCTCACCATTCATACTCAGGCAGCACATGTAAAATGCTTCAGCATTAAGGTACTAAGCAGTGTTACTACCAGACGTGCTTCCTGAAGCTCCCTGATCTATATATTGACCTCCTGTGTACCAGACCCCCTGCTTGCCCATCGATTATCGCCTACTCCTCTCCCAGCCTCTGACCACTGGACCGTCCTGACCATTCTTTTGGAACACACACTTCTACCTTTCCTGGAGTCCCCCTTGTGTCTTGTCTGACACCCCAAGGTACATTCCCAGTGTCTCCCATGAATCCTGGTCCTTCCTGTCTGTGTATCTGTGAACCCTTTCATTACTGGGCTCAGACCACCCCACCAACCATTACAGCTAATGACCCTGACAACCAATAGAGCTTCTCTTGTATTCCTACACCCCAACTCCTCTAGATTATAAACTCATCCAAGCAGGGCCCTCTCCACCTCTTGTCTCTGGCCCCTGTTTGTTTGTAATTTTCCTCCCCATTATATAAATGATGATGAAGATAATAATATCAAAAGGATCCCTGCTGTTGTATTCCTTAAACACAACTACTATGGCCTATGTAGATTGCAATCCCTACCAGTTTTATAACAAACCACCATTTAGTGAATAACACATTATGTGATTAAAACAATAAATGAAGGTTAAATATCAGATTTTTCCTCACGTTTTAAATGCAGATATAGGTTTGTTTCGTTTCTAGATAGAAAAATCAAGCCCCTCTTTTATCTAAGAGAATTTCCTACAAGATGGAAACACTTTGATTTATCCTTTTCTGCCTTCCTTGAAAATTTAGAGTCTGACTCAGACTTCATAAATCAAAGTTAACTATACACAATCTCAATTAAACTCAAGAGGAATTTAAACACAAAACAAGCATTTGTCCAGTCCTTAAGTCTTGTACTCTTGTACCATAATCTGTCTGTAATGTTGCTGTTGGAAGCATGCCTTCGAATGGGGACCTGGTTTTACTCTAATGATATTTCTGTTGCGAGGAATGCCAAGGAAGTCTGATGTATTTCGACTCATAAAGTGACAGCGATAACTTTTTTTTTCTTTGTAGCAGCCAAACAGCTGATAACTTGTTTTCACCAGATGTGAAGTTCCACTTGACTTTTTCCCATGGCATATCTGAGATATAAAGTGATAAAAAAAAATCAACCTTCTTTGCATCTCTCCTGTTTTCTGTCTCAGCGATGCATAAAGAAAGTGGCTGGTAATATTGTGAGCTGTCATTTCATTCATTTGCACTGTTTTCTATTAAGTAAATCAAAATGAGAAATATGAGTGATTGGAGGGGGAGAATAACACAATTTTTTTTTATTATGCCTCATTAAAACACAACACTGCAGCTGAATTTCTGCAAATATGTAACATTAAAACAACGTGGAATACAGGAGTCCAGATTTAGACAAAAAGGATAAAATTAAGGATTTGTGACTTTCAAACCAGAACATGTATTGATTAGAAGTGGTGATGTTAGAATAGGTTTAGTTTACACAAGAATGGTTCAGTGCACACATAAATAATAGAGCAAAACATGATTTGATGACACCTTATGGTTATTTATTTATTTATTTATTTATAAAGGATTTTACCAGGAAGGATACATTGAGATTTCTCTCGTTTTCAAGTATGTCCTGGGTTCAAGAACATTGAAGTGTTACAGTTACAGAAATACAAAGTAATACAATGCAAGATATTAAAAAAAAAAAAAACAACACAAATATACAGCTTAACAGAAAAATATGTAGGAAATATAGTCACTATGTTACATGTTTACAGGTGCATTCTGTATTGAGGTATGTTAGTAAGGAGCTTTTGAGTGACTTAAGACTGGGGGAAGATTTGATGGTGTCTGGGAGGTTATTCCATAATTGTGGTGCTCTGTAGGAAAATGAGGACCGAGCCACTGTTATGTTAAGTCAACCACTACATCATAGTTCCCTGGTTTTGGTAGATTCTAATCTACTCTTAATTTGGGAGTTAAATGTGGTAGTTCTTATTTCAGGCATACTATATAAGTAACAACCCACAATAGGGGTAGATCATATCATATTGCTCCTGAGGAAGTCCCTATTGGGACGAAACGCGTTGAGCTGGACAAACATAAATCCCATTTGGATCCCAGTGTCTGCTGTGCCGTTTTTACAGATCTGAAGTGTGAGTTAATAAATACTTTGTGGTTTTTTATTTCTGATGACTTACATCATTATTGCTCTGTGTAATTTTATTGAGATCCTTGGTTTTGACCAGGATGATGGGTGCATTTACTACCATGCTCTTGTGCGTGGCTAATTATTTGCGCACCACTTGGTGTATGTGGGGTATTACCCTATGTTTTTTGTATTAGTTCTTGTTTTATAGCCAGAGGGGGCACTATCCTCCATGCAAACTTTATGAAGGGAGGTCTCTCTAGTTGGGCTAGTGGAGATTACACCTAAAAACCATGATGCTTTGATACATGTAGTTCCAAAGAATGTTTGTTGAACTCTACATGTCTTCATTGATTTATAAAAGTTGAATTATACCAATCCCAATAGAGCTAATGTTTATTTTAAACAAGGTTTAAATGTTTTACTGACTCTTGTTTGCCTATGTGTTGGATTGGTGCCTTACAAGTCAAGAGCTTTTCCATGATCTTCTAATTAGACTATCAGGGTTATTCAGAGAACGGTGAAAACCAGGAGAACTGTCAGGAGAAGAGAACAATCTAGACCAAATAGCCTATTTGGAAATAGAGATAAATGGGAGAATTTTTGTGGTTTTGCTATTCTGACCTAGAATTTTCACTTCTCCAGTCATTCTCTTGAGGTTCACCTTTCTTTGAATAGACCCGCTTGTCTTCCTACAACGTTCTTCTGCGTACATCTGAGGGGAAAAAAAACAACAATACAAAAAAAAATCAGGGACCCAGGCACAATAAGGATCAAAACATTCATAGTATATACTGTTTTGAATGTTTAAACCACCAAACAGCCTAGGTTAAGAATACAAAGATATGGTCATGCCATGTGGACATACTCTTTTAAAAGTACCACTAAATCAAAGTATCCCGATATAGGGTGAGCACCCACTAACAGGAATGATTGGGGCCCCATTCATTCCAGATATTGGTTTTACGTTTTTTGAAATACAGTCATTCTAAACAGCCGGGGGGAGAGATGACGAGGCACGCAGTGCATTGCACCAACAAGAGACACAGGGCTCTATTACAATCCTAGCGTTAAAACGCGGGCGCAAGGGAGGAAAAACTGCACCTGCAGTTTTCCCCCTTGCGCCCGCGTTTTAACGCTGGATTACAATACAGGCGCAAAAAATGCTGCCTGCATTGTTAACGCGCAGTAACCCCCAAGATGCTCGCGGCAGCGCTGAGCGCAGCCGCGAGCATGCGCTCGATGGAGTCAATAGGACTCCATTGAGTTTCCCCTGCCGGTGGAGATCCGGCCGGTCGGCGTAGTGAAACGCAGGGAGAGATTGGGGGGACTTTTTCCAACAGTTTTTCCCTGCTCCCGCCGGACGGAGGAGGCGGTTGGAGCCACGGTCCTCGACGCGGGACAGGAGGTGAGTATAGCATTCATTTTTTTATTTTTTTTGGATGGTATTAACAGATTCCGCTTCTGCAGAATCCGTTAACACCAAGTCCAGTCTGTGGTTAACTTTTTGCTAACCACAGCCAGACGTTAATCAGCGCTAGTAGATTGTAATACTAACGCTGATTAACACTTTGCGCTCCCTATACGTAACAAAGTACAGTAACCTCGCGCTGAAATGCGCAAGGTACCAAACGCAAAAGGGATACTTAACCCGTTTGTGTTTGAATTGTAATATGCGGTAAACACCGCAGCAAACGTTAATGCTCACGCAAGTGAGCGTTAACATTTGCGTTAAGTGTGTAATGTGGCCCACAATGAGAGACTCTGAGCAGCGCCAGTGTGTTTCTCGCTTGTGGAATACTGCAATGCCAGAGGAGCACCGGAACATAGGACCCAGCAAAAAGGTAAGTACAAACTATGGAAGACTCTGAAAAGCAGGTTTTCAGGTTCACAGAGATTCCAGATTTTTGCGTAATGGTTAGTCAGCCTGTATAGGTGAGTAATTTTGCACCTTGTGAGGCAGCTAGCAAGTTCGTAGAAGTAAGACCAAGCAGTCAAGAAATATTTTAGCAGTGATGGGCTTAACAGTCATTTTAGGATATCGAAAAAATCAGGAATTGTTTTCTTTTTAACATCTAAAGTTTTTGAAAGAAAGTATTTGGAAGAAAAGGATTTGATGCTGTTTATTCATTATATAAAAGAGAATATTGAAAGGTGGATTCCTATTAATCATGCAAAGGACTATCTATTAAAAGGGAGTAAATTTTAAAGCAAAAATTAGAAGCGCTGAAAACCATTTTCTACTCCGAAGACCTGGATTTTGTGCCGTCACTAGGAAACCTGCATATCTGGTCTCCACTCACCGCAACTCCCTGCTCAATGAAGTAACCCCTTTGAAATACACTTAGTACGGCGGCGCTAACCTCTAACTAACGCTATTACATATAAAGTGGCTTTTATTGCTAATGAATAGTTTCTCGTTCATTAGTGTTGTTTGCGTTAAAAAACTTGACTTCAGAAAATAAGAATTAGCAATTTAAAACCAGTTTCAAATCAGAGCAGCGCGAACACAAACTGACAACATCACCCGAGCATTAAATGAACACACAACACACTTTCCTCATATCTGAAGATGAGATGCGATTATTTACCTGCTGAATGCAAAACTAAAACGTTACATTGCCATAAAACTGTTCAGATCTACTCAACTTGCTGGTAAAGTGGAAAAAGGTGTATCTCATTGATCCATGGCTAGCAACAGTGTTTGTTTTATATCTCTATGGTTACCTGTGTCCTGCAGGTTTAAACATACACTTACGTCATCGATCGGTGTCAGTCCCGGAAGCAGACGCCGTTACCACGAGGTTGGGCATCCTTCTTGAGGTCTGCCGTCATTGGGTGAGCTCTGATACTATACAGTATATATGTATATGTTTTATATGATACCTGTATACCTTGATAAAGGCTCGTGTTGAGCCGAAACGTCGGTCAATGGACAGGTACTTTTAATATGTATCAATAAAGTTTTTTCTTTTACCCAAATCCTGATGTGCTGCCCTATTCGTTTTTTGTACATATATATATATATATATATATATAATCAAGTTTATAATTGTGGAAGACATTTACACATCCCAGCAATTCAGAGAACTGCTTTACAGATCTCATGTGCTACATTCCCCATATGCAGCAAGGAACTCTGGGAAGGACATGCAAATGAAGTCCAAGTGATCTTCTCTTATGGATTTTTCCTGTTAAACCTCCCTGGCGGTCTAATTTTTTAAAAATTTTCTGTCTAAAAGTGTTTCATTTTTTTTGGAAAGGAAATGTGTTGTTTTATATAGTAAGCCTGTATTCTGTAGGAATAACTCACTGAAATCCGTGCAAGCAAGAGTCTAGTAAACACACGAGTCAGAGAAGGTTTGAAACACAAAATAATTTATTATCCCACAAATAATTATCCAAAATAATGGAAATAAATTATATTCAATAATAAAATCAAACCAAAAACATGCCTCTTTACTCTGGGTGCTGGGATTCCTGTCCAGATGTGCACTCCTTTGCCAATGAAATATACAGGACACAGGGTACCAAAAAAAGAGTATTTATTCTCAAAGCAGCTTTACAGAAATAAAAGGCAAATAAAAATCATTTCTAAAATGTAATAAGGCTTTGCAATACAAGTTTCGCTGGTGCTTGCCCAGATCCAACAGTTGGATCTGGGCAAGCACCAGCGAAACTTGTATTGCAAAGCCTTATTACATTTTAGAAATGATTTTTATTAGCCTTTTATTTCTGTAAAGCTGCTTTGAATAAATACTCACATTTTTTTGGTACCCCCTGTGTCCTGTATTTCATTGGCAGTCCACATCTGCACAGGAATCCCAGCACCCACTGCACAAAGTTTATTGTAAAATATTTTTCTACTGTCATATTTTTTTTTACAGTTTGAATTTGCCACCTGGTCCTGCCCCCCTGCGTCGCGTGGCTCACAGGGAGCGGAACCAGGAAGCAAGTCGCCGGCTGCCGCGATCACACTGCAGAGACGACGAGGGAGTGAAGGATGTGGTGAGTATATAGCCCGAGTGTGGCTCGCGGTTACCAATCGTGGTAGCAAAATTTAACCCAGAGTCACACTCGGGAATACCGCCAGGGAGGTTAATGAAGGTATAAATTCACTCTCCATACTTTTATTCCTTTCCCCATGACACAGTAAATATCCTCTGTGCTTCCTGGAAGTATTTTTAGATTGTATGTTCCTGTTCATGTATAATACATTTAGTACAGGTAGTTCATCCAAACCGGAAAGAGTTTTAGGACATTTTCAGTGTAGTTTTGAAAGGAATCATAATAGGAACATTGCTGTTGCATTTATTTTTTAATATATTTTCTAAAATACATTCCCACCATCAGTGAATCCCTTCAACCAAGTCTATATAAACCAAGATATAAAGTAAGATATCCATGAAACAGTCCATCGAGGAAAGGAAATTTGAGGAATTTACTCCATCCTATATAGTCACAATTTTTTGAGTCTCTGCAACTCAACATTCTGAGAATAGCATTGTGTAAAAAAAATCTTAATATGATTTTGTTATATTTAATAACAGACATGTTCTAAATATATTTAGTACAACTGCTTGATATATCAATATTGATTTACAAAAGCTTCATCGTATTCTTAACTGTGGATTTAAAAAATGTTATAGGAACGACCATGAGCAAAGCAGGTACTCCGTAGCCTATCCACATCTCTATGCACCTGAATATTCCTGCGGGAAGCAATCTGGACTTTGTGTGCATTGATTATCTCCATTACAGCTCATCCATGGATGAATACACCTGACGACCAAGCTGGAGCCAAAGCTTGCTAATCCTCCTAATACATTTCATCGTTATTATGGCCCATACAGGGATGAGCCTCGTCTGTTCATTAACCCTTCCGTGTGAAACATGGCACATGTTTAGTCCTCATTTACCCACCATAAAGGTTGCACAAGATTTCTAGGATATATTTTGTGATCGCAATCAGTCAAAGAACCTCTCCAGACCCAAAGTTAATACCCCAACATGTTTTGTAGAATGAGACAGTCTGTTGATTATTAAATACAGGATGATTCTACAAACGCTAAAGTACGGCATGGTCCATTCACAGGCAGTATCTGAAAGAGTAGATTAGTCGTCCCAGTATATTGTTAAGATGTGGACCTTGCAGACTCTGTTTATTAGGTCCAGGAAATTACACCGAAGCTGTGTTTCCATAGAAGGCAATTGTGATGAATACAGATTCCGATAGACAGTAAGTATCATCTTGTCAGATTGGATGAAGAGAAGCCTCTGACCAGACTCTGACCTTTCCAATGACACCTCACTTCACCCTGTGTGGTGTACAATTTTCAAAGTTTCAAGTTTCAAGTTTCAAAGTCCCCCTGTCTCTCCTCACTGCAGTGCAACGGTCTAGGTTGCAGATGAAACAATGCATTGCATCAGCTTCACACTTGCTGGCAGTGTGGGAAATGAGAAGGTGAGTTAGCGCAGCATCACTGTTCACTTTATAATTGTAAACTGATTAATAATGCTGTGTTAGAAAAAAAGATAAAAATATTACTTTATTTGTTTTATTTTTACATAAAACGAACATGGATATACATGGTATCACTGGAAAGGTCATAATCTGGCCTCATATGTCCCTCTAGCCCCTAGGGCTCCAGAGATACATGGGTCTAAATTATTGTAAATGTAATAAGGAAAAGAAAACCTTTTTTTTACCCCCTTGTGTAAATTATTGTAAATGTAATAAGGAAAAGAAAACCTTTTTTTTACCCCCTTGTGGCAGGCACCTGTAGGCACATGCCTGTAGGCACATGCCTACTCTGCCTAGTTATAAATCCGGCCCTGGGAAACACTAAGTCCTGCACTGAGACCCGCTTTAATGCAGTTGTATACAGGATAGAATCGTTGTTTTCCAGTGCAGAGTGCCGGGTCATACCTATCCCCTGCCATCACAAGCTTGTATAAGAATGAACACATCCAGCGGATAGCCCTCACATCCCTGCATTATTAGAATCCTCCAAGGTGGCCGTATGATCCCTGTTGTTTATATGCACACATGTATTAATTAAGGCTGATGGGCATTGCATTATAAATGCCACCCACCAGCATGTACAATCATTTCAATGCATTTAATAAATCCGAGACCAGGTGAGTGACAATAATTTCCCTGCTGCAGCATATAAATAATACATGTTTCAGGGCAAGACTTATCCAGGTATCCCTTTAAACATGGTCCACACAGTCACCTTATAATCAACCGCATACATACTATGAATAACCCCCAGCATAAAATGTTTGGAATTAGGCAATATATATGAATTAGGATATATGTGGATAACGGATACATATATCGTAATAGAGCCTACTAAAACAGCAGCGACATTGCTGACCAAACCCATTACCATGGAGTATGGGGCCAAGAGAACACCTGTGCTGCATTCCTTTCATTTGCCTGTTAATTGCCGATTAATTTTTTACGCGAGGACCTGTTTTTTGTGGTTTTTTTTGGAGTTAGCACCAGGGTTGCGCAGTAGGTAAAATTTTGCGATTAGCGTCCATCCAGAAATTGGCGCAGGCACCAAGTGATCTATTGGTTACAATAGCGCAAGAGATCTCTAGTGCTCCCCATGTTAAGTAAAGGACGCGATAAGTTCAGTAAGCTAGCGCTGCAAATCGATCTTAGCGCTAAGTGATTTTTCCCATTTTGAGCGAGAGGCGAACGATTGTTGGTCCCGCGCCAGACTCAATTAACCTGGCGCTAATGCAAAAAAACACGCCATCGCTAATGTTAGCTTACACCAGGTGATAGTGCCCTAAGTTTGTACTCTGCAGAGGAATCGCCACCCAGTGGCAAAAAAGGCAAAGGCAAAAAGGCATCACTTTTTGGATCTGCTCTGTTAATACGTCCTTTGTTCATCGGAAGACACATTGGATGTATTCCTTGCTTGTACTTTACCTTACCAAGAGTTTTACCCTTTGCTAGGAAAATCAACGAGCATTTCTACATCTATGATGACACCCCATTAATATTGCATAGAACCCCCTATCCATGTACCTCTTCTTAATAGCTAATATTGAACTTTTTTTTTTTAGTAATAGAAAATACAGTGTACAGTTGCAAGAAAAAGTATGTGAACCCTTTGGGATTACGTGGAGTTTTGCATGAATTGGTCATAAAATGTGCTCTGATCTTCATCTAAGTCACAACAATTTGAAAAACACAGTCTGCCTAAAATAATACAACACAAACATTATATGTTTTCATGTGTATATTGAACATAACATGTAAACATTCACAGTGCAGGGTGGAAAAGGTATGTGAATCTTTGGACTTAATAACTGGTTGACCCTCCTTTGGCAGCAATAACCTCAACCAAACGTTTCCTGTAGTTGCAGATCAGACCTGCACAACGATCTGGAGTAATTTTTCTGCTGATCGGCTGGAGCACTGTGCTTTACGGCAACATTGGAACAGAGCCCATAATTTTTGCTAACATGGCTTCTTGCACTGGATGAAAAGAATTATTCGGCTTTGCAATCATTTTAATGAAACAGTTCACAGTTAAAAATGGTTAAATCTTAATAAAGGTTATTGAACGTGCCAAACTCTACTCTACGAGCCAAGATGTCTGCATTTTCCTGCAGTCTGGATGAAGTCGTTAGTTCATCTTCATCTGTACATTTCCTGGATAATGACCAAGATTGTAAATCTTGAAACATTGTACAATTGTATTTCTTCATCCACAAGCACCAGGCAACCAATCATAACACAGAGTCGATATTAGGCAACAAAGGGGATTATGAAACAGCAAAACAGTGTTAATTTCGTCAACTAAAAATTTTAGTCTAGTTTTAGTCGACTAAATATTATAACATATTTTTGACTAATATCTGACTAAAATTTAAATAATTCAGATTAATAAAATGTGACTAAAATTAAAACGAAATCAATTTGCTGTCAAAATGGAAGCTGGATTTTAAGTTAAATGGTATTTATAACATAACAGTTATATATATATATATATATATTATAACTAAACCCATTCGATTTTAGTCGACTAAAATTAAAACAATTCAGATGACTAAAATTTGACTAAAATTAAAGGCTATTTTAGTCAAAAGACTAACAGGGTTATTCAGAGAAAGGTGAAACTCTGGAGAACCTTTGGAGAAGTAAAAATTCTAGGTCAAAATAGCTGATTTGGAAAGTGAGATAAATGGAAGAATTTTTATGGTTTTGCTATTTTGACCTAGAATTTTCACAGTTCTCTGAATAACCTTGTAAGACTATAGTGTCTATTCACTAAAAGGTGAATCCCTGGGAGAACCTTTGGAGAAGTGAAAATTCTAGGTCAAAATAGCCTAACCAGAAAAAGTTTCACCTTTTAGTGAATAGCCCCTTAAAACTAAATCAAAATTTGCTGTAAAAATTAACACTGCAGCAAAACTATTACCTGTACGATGGAATTTCTGTGAACCAGTCTCGTAATAAGTATTTTTGAATTGTCTTTGTGTCCAAATCATAATAAAGTGGTTTATATGGACGCGTCGCTGCATTCTAACATCATTTAATGCCATTTAAATGCAGTTCTCCGAGGTGCAATTTGTGTTTCACCCTCAAAAAACAAAGACGATAGGGATTGCACGTGTGATACCGCTGTAAGAGTTAACGATAACTGCTAATGCAATATGTTTTTATTTAAAACATCTCCATGCCTGAATGTTGAGGGGCGAACAGTTACAACAGATATTTCAGAGCACTCAATTGATAGCATTCCTGGGCTATAATTTAGTCCTGACATCTGCCTGGTGAAGCACGGCACATATGTCATTTCTGTTAAAGGCTCTAGTCTACAAATGCAAATAGCTTTCCCTCCTCTGCTGTGTTAGAAAAACAAGAACTATATGTGCTAGAAACATCTGCACACTTAGGTGCGGCAAAACCTAGGGGTTTTTTCTTTCCTCTTTGTTATTTAAAATCCATTAGTACCAGACAAGCGCGCACTGTGGTTTTCAGTCAATCAGCGCTCTAGTTTTCTGGTATCTTCTAAATCATGTCCTAGTGTGTGTACATGTGTCACAATTTGATATCCCATGATACCATACAGTTGCAAGAAAAAGCTCAGCTTTCGTCTCAGATGTAGCGTCAGGTTACATAGAAACCTAGAAAATGTCGGCAGATAAGAACCTTTCGGCCCATCTAGTCTGCCCAATTACATGGATACTTTACCTGGATTTATCTTTTGTTTAGGGTAGCCTTATGCCTATCCCATGCCTGCTTAAATTCACTGTTTTGGCCTCTACCACTTCAACTGGAAGGCTGTTCCATGTATCCACCACCATCTCAGTAAAATAATGCTTCCTGATGTTACTTTTAAACCTTTGCCCCTCTAATCTAAGACTATGTCCTCTTGTTTTGCTACTTTGTTTCCTTTTAAATATACTCCCTTCCTCTACCTTGTGGATTCCCTTTACGTATTTAAATGTTTCTATCATATCTCCTCTGTCTCGTCTTTTTTCCAAGCTGTACATGTTAAGATCATTAAGCCTTTCCTGGTAACTTTTCTCCTTCAAGCCGTACACCATTTTAGTAGCCCTTCTCTGAACTCTCTCTAAGATGTCTATATCCTTCTGGAGATACGGTCTCCAGTACTGCACACAGTACTCCAAGTGAGGTCTCACCAGTGCTCTGTACAGTGGCATGAGCACTTCCCTTTTCGTACTACTAATACCTCTCCCTACACAACCAAGCATTCTGCCAGCATTTCCTGCTGCTCTATTACATTGACTACTTACCCTTAGATCCTCTGAAATAATGACCCCTAAATCCTTTTCCTCAGATGTTGAGGTTAGGACTGTATCAAATATTCTATATTCAGCCCTTGGGTTTTTACGTCCCAGGTGCATTATCTTGCACTTATCCACATTAAAACTCAATTGCCACAGCTCCGACCATTTTTTTAGTTTACCTAAATCATTTGTCATTTGGCTGATCCCTCCAGGAACGTCAACCCTGTTGCAAATCTTTGTGTCATCAGCAAAAAGACATACTTTTCCATTAATACCTTCTGCAATATCACTAATAAAAATATTAAATAGAATGGGTCCAAGTACTGACCCCTGAGGTACCCCACTGGTAACAAGACCTTGCGCCGAATAAACTCCATTTACCACAACCCTCTGTACATAACATTAGTGTCTCGCATGCTTTGTATGAGAGATGCTAATGTGGCATGAGCAGAGAAGGAGCAATTCCAATGAGCCCATTCTCCATCTGCATCTGACGTTGTTCTGAAAAGATTAATGTCTTTCAGACCCAGGTGTTAAGTGATTACACTTCTGCACAATCACATAACACAATCATTTTACCTGTTTTGGAATTTCTTGTTTTTGTGCTTTTTCTCTTTTTTGCTGTGATATTAATCATTGTGCTTTTTAGGAGTTTATTGTGCTCTTCTGGTACTTTTTATTTATGGAGATACGTGCCTCTATATGTGGGACGCTAGTTGTTTGTTCTTTAGAGGTTTGCCCACACATTTTAGACTGCTTGCCCAGAATCAAGATGGGGAATATGAACGCGTGACGTCACGTCCAGTGTGGGACACTGGATATTTCCGGGTGGCATTAGGTCATTTCCGGTGCGCCCTGCAATAATCCGATGCATCTCGTCATCCCCTGATTGGGAATGGAGCCTATTTAATGAGCTTCACTTCATTTGCACCTTAGCTCTTGATAAAGTAACTATACGAAACGCGTCGAGCTGGGGTCTCCGCGCTACCCACCATTGGGGCAGTTTTTCACTGCACAGGAATGGCTGATCTTGTGGTACCGAGGTCTGGAGGACTGTTCCCCTTCGAGACGGAGATTGTCCAAGATACCGGATTCGGGAGTGTGGTGAATACTGGATGTTATACCATATGCTGTTTTGCACATATATTCATTTATGGTGTGCCACTTGTTTTGTGAGTGGTTCCGCACAATGTTTGTCTGTTTAATTAAATCATACCGTTTTACGCTATGTGGCACTCTGTATCTTTTCTATTCCTGTAGTCCACGCACCAGGAGATTATTCCTCTATTCCAAAGGGGCACGTGAGTGCTACTGGATTGGTGTGATCACCGTATGCTCATTTCTTTTGCTTTATGTCAACCCATTCAGCACTGTTTGTGGGGAGGTGCTTCTGAGCTATGGTGCTATATTGAGTAATCTACACAATGCAATTGTTGTGTCACATAGAGGTACACTGGACCCAAATAGTTCCCAGTGGTACTCTAAGTATCACTCCGCCACCAGGGCGTATCTCATTTGCACTAGCTCTGGTCCAGTCTCCATGGAGTCCCATGGACTCCTTTCAGCTGAAATCACCAGCCACGCTAAGCACCTCTGCAGCTGCAAAGAAAGCGGCTCCTTTGTAATACGGGTGTTAAATAGCAGGCACTCATGGAAAATGGTAGACGCCGTTTAACACCAACATTGAAATAAAGCCCTATGGTTTTTAACTGGTTAAATACACATAATCTCAGAAACAATTTAACCCTCATTGTCCAGCCCAACTTCATGCATAAAACATACCACAAAAAAATATAAGGGGTGATTCTAAGAGCACCGAATTGGACCTAACGGTGAATTTCCTCGTTCTGTCCAGTTTCATGGTCATTCAGCTATTCAAAATGCTGGCGAATTCGCCAAATTTTGGAGAATTGCCAGGTAATAGGGTGACCTTCGGCGGCAGTGAAATTCCACATAGAGAAGTAACAGTTAATCTATTCAAAGAACACCGAACAACACCGAAATGTCAGTGAAATGGCCTGATTTTCGGTGCTTTCCTTCAACAGGTTTAAACAGACAAATCTCATAGGTTTCAATGTAAATAAAATTATAAAATTTCCCATTTTTATTAAATTTCTATTCACCTGTTTATTCCTTTCATTTGCAGCAAAAAGTCTCTTTATTAATTTATTTTTTAGATTTTTTGGGGGATTTTTTCAGCAAAATTTTTGATTCCGATTTTTCTTTATGGTGTTTTTTTTTTAATTCTGTAACAGACCTTTTTATAGTTATTCATGTATAAGGATACATTATTTCCAGGCATTTTCATGCACAGATGTTTACTTTTAAAAAGCCTTTTAAAAGTTGCGATTTTTTTTTTTTTCTTATCTGTTTGGCAGCTGGTTGGCTTTTTCCAGTAGTGTTTTGCGGATTGTTCGGCGGGTCGTCGCTGTGGTCAGCGGTTTATTGGATCGATTTGGTGATTTTTTTGGCGGTTTGTCGGATGTGTCAGTTGGTTTTTTTGGCGGTTATTCGATTCGTTCCGTAGTTTTTCGGTGGTTTTGGCTGCGTTTGGCGGGTTTATCGAGAGCGTTTGGTGGATCGATTCTGTGCACTTCATGGACCCTGCAGCGAATGCAGAATTCACTGCATGGTCGGCGAATTGAGGTCACCAAAGGAGAGAGCACTGAAAGTTTGATGAAATTTCGGTGCTCTCTGAATAACCCCTAGAGTCTTCTGCTCTTTGGCTTCCATATATCCAGGCTAAACAAACCAGAAAGGTTTTTAGTTCAACTTAAATCGCTTTTAAAGTCTAAAGCCCTCTTGCCGTGCCAAGGCAAACGTCTTAAGGTGGGTCCCAACTGATTGCCAATGCAAGGTTTTCTATGCCAGGTGAGCTTTAAGGCTAGGGTCAGACGAGCGTGATTTCTACGGACTGTACGTCCATGCACACGGACGTACGTTAGTATGGAAGACACAGTAGTGGTCACACAGTCCGTTTTTTCACTGATGTTATTTTTGACGGATGTAGGAGGGAAAATAAATTAAAAAGCAAAACCATTTTGTCCGTGAAAAATGCTGGACGTATAAATGCAGTCCGTCTGACCACGTTCCATCACTCACACACAAAGCTATGCAGACGTTGCGGACGCAGCGCACTTTGTGGGGCGTTCTAGGGGATGTACGTTCTTGCCTGCCTTGTGTCCGTGGGCCGCGGCCGTTGTGCGTCCGCAGTTCAGTGCGGACGTACTTCATGTGTCGGGCTCCGATGGGCTTTCTGTCATGCTATCACAGATGTACTTTTAGGCTAGGGTCAGACGAACGCATTTTTCGCGTCGACCGTGGAAAAGTGCGGTCGAACGAACGGACATATTTTTTCACGGAATACGCGGTAGCGGTCATACGATGCGCCTTTTCGTCCGTGATTTTGTACGGATCATCAATAAAACACTTTTTGTGTCTGGACGTTATGTTGGCCGACATTAGCAGCGTCTGATGTCTCCAATCACACACACACGCCGCTATGCGGCCGCAGCGCACTCTGTACGTCAGTAGTAGCGGTTTGACGTTCTCGAAAAAATGCGTTCGTTTGCCACTTGCGTTGCGCGGACGAACTTTCGTGCGGCCGTACTTCGTGTGTTCCCCGGCATTGGACGTCATTTGCTGCTAGCACGGCCGTGATTTTGTGCGGCTAAACGCACGTTAAAGCTGCGTTCGTCTGACCCTAGCCTAAGGCGCAATCACGGACGTGGACACTACGCTCGTCTGACCCCAGCCTAAGGCTTTCATGGAAATTCAAGTTGAACTAAAAACCTCTCTTTAACTGGTTAATGCTGATTATCACACTAATGAATACAGTCATGTTTCTGTGTATACACGTATATAATAATATATGTATCACTACGAATAGCGTTGGGAACATGTCTACATCCAAACAAAAGAGGCTAAAAGTGCTTGAATTGTTAATCCCGGTGAGGTGGTCTGGGGTTTCCAGTTCCATTTCTTCAGTTTGTATTCTAAAACATATCAGCGATTTCCCTAAAAATATATCTAAGCAGAGTGTTTACACAATTGTCACTTTTGTATTATTGTAGTGGTGTTTGCTGTAAAATTAATATCTGTAGGATACTATTCCCTCTGTAATTACAGACAGGTCAACATTATTATTATTATTCTTTATTTATAAAGCACCAGCATATTCCGCAGCGCTGTACAATAGGCACAGTATAGACAGGGTTACAATACATTGAACAACATTTGAGAAACAGTACAGGAGGAGATGAGGCCCTATTCCCATAGGAACTCACAATCTGGGAGGGTTGGGGTTTGAAACAGGAGGAGAGGACTGCAAGGTGAGAGTAATTGATGGTTGCGTCAGTGAGTTGGGTGGTAGGCTTCCCTAAATAGGAACGTTTTAAGGGAGCGTTTGAAGGAAGAGAAATTAGGGGAAAGTCTGACAGTACGAGGGAGAGCGTTCCAGAGGATGGGGGCTGCGCGTGAAAAGTCCTGCAGTCTATCATGGGAAGAGATGATGCAGGGAGACGCTAGGCACAGGTCGCTGTTTGACCTTAGGGAGCGGGCTGGGGTGTATTTGGTGATTAGTGAGGACAGGTAGTGGGGAGCTGAGTTAGTGAGGGTTTTGTAGGTAAGGATAAGGATTTTGAACTTAATTCTGCAGTGGATGGGGAGCCAGTGAAGGGACTCGCAGAGGGGAGCGGCAGAGACAGAGCAGCGGGTGAGGTGGATTAGCCTGGCAGAGGCATTCAGAATGAATTGTAGGGGAGAGAGGCGGGACAGAGGGAGGCCAGATAAGAGATTATTGCAATAGTCGAGTCAGGAGATTACCAGGGCGTGTATGAGTTGTTTTGTGGTGACAGCGGTAAGAAATGGCCGAATTCTGGAAATATTGCGCAGTTGGTATCGGCAGGAGGAAGAAAGAGACTGGATGTGGGGGATGAAGGAAAGAGCAGAGTCAAGTGTAACTCCAAGACAGCGAACTTGGTTTGATGGGGAGACGGTGATACCCTCCACCGTGATAGAGAAGTCAGGAGGTGGGGAGGCAATAGAGGGAGGAATAAGTAGGAGCTCCGTCTTGGACATGTTGATCTTTAGGTGGTGGGAGGCCATCCAAGAGGAGATGCCAGATAAACAGTCGCTGACTTTGGAAAGGACAGGGGGAAAAAGATCAGGGGTAGAGAGGTAGATCTGAGTGTAATCAGCGTAGAGGTGATAATTAAAGCCAAAGCTGTTGATGATTTTGCCCAGGGAGGAGGTGTAGATGGAAAAGAGCAGAGGACCAAGGACAGAGCCTTGAGGTACACCAACAGATAGAGGCAATGAAGAGGAGGAGTTACCAGCAAAGGACACAGAGAAGGACCTGTTGGATAAATAGGAGTCAACCCAATCTCAGTCTACTGGCTATTGACAATCTTCGGACTATTGAAGCTGCAGCTCCAGGCCGGCTCTCAATATAGACTTGGTGAATCATTTACTAAATGGTTCCAACTACCTCCAACCTAGAGTGGAATAGGATAAGGACACACTGAGGGTGGGAGGAGTTGGACAAAGTCCTTGTACGGGTTATATAGATGTGAAAGAGGCATAATGGGGATCAGATTATTTCAGCAGAGGCACTATGGAGTGAGAGGGATGAGACAGAAACACAATGGGGTGTGTCCATGATTCCAAAGCGACGCCATGGAATGAGAGGGATGAGATAGAGAAAAAATGGAATTGAGTGTGATTCCAAAGTTGTACTATTTGAGAGGGATGAGAGATATAATGGGTGGTGAGAGGGATTCCATATAGGCATCGTGGCACAAGGGGGGTGAGATAGAACAGCAACGGGGTGATAGTGATTCCACAGATGCACCATGGTACAAGAAGAATGAGTTAGAGAAACAATGGGGTGAGAGTGATTCCAAACCTGAACCACTTGTTGCGAGGGATGAGACCGAAGTATGAGGTGAGAGTGAATACGAATAGGCATCAGTGGATGAGACAGAGATAGAGTGGAGTGAGAGGGATTTGCTGAAAGCATGATAGGGGTGAGCGTGATACCATGGAGGCACCATGGGGTGAGAGGGATGAGATAAAGGCACCGTGGGGTGAGGGTGTTTTGGCAGAGGCCCTCCTGTCTTAAACTGGAGACATATGTAGCTCTAAATCCAGCATTAGTAACCACAATACGCTGTTGTGGTTGCAGTACTTTAAGTGTCCCTTTAACCGTAATCTTGCCTTTATATTTTATGTTCGTCCTACATTTAGCAGCACATATTTGCTCTAATCTAAACCATCAATATATTCAGTCTTTTATATTCCACCCGGGAACAGCTCATTTCCCAGCATCCGATATCGCACACATATCTGCACTTTAGAATCTAAACAATGTCCATTCTCTTGACATCAAACACCACCATTCTGTGTGTCTGCTCTAGCCAATTTTTATATTCTTCCTGTTTACAAAAATGTTTTTTTTTTTAAAAAAAAAACACCAAAAGATGTCGATCACATGAAGAAGAAAAAGAAATCCCACATCAAAGCAGCGATCGCAGCCACCACCACGCGCCTTTTGTGTTTAAGTTGAGAAGACCATTCAGCATCAGAGCATCGCTAAGAGGTAAAAAAAAAATATATAATCTGCCACCAGTTCCATCTCACTATTTTACCCCGGGAAAGGTCAAATGTAATTGTACAATGAATAGAAGTGTTTTAAATAATTTATTCCTTTTAAAATGTTTGTACCATCCAGGCAGCTGCTGAGCCATAATGCTTTCATTAGAGATCACATCTGTGCTGAATTAAAACGGGAGCCTATCCCAGCCACGAAGATGTTGTCAGGTTGAGTGTATTTTTTTTTTTCTTTCCTGAAGTGTTTCCAAAATTTAAGGCTTAAGACAGAGTACAGGCCTTGTCACGAGCTGGTACTGGGTTTAAGAACATTCCTTGTATGTTATTCACCGTCTGGCTCCGTTCAGGAGGTACATCTCCCAAGTGTTGTTCAGTTTAATAGAGCAAACATGACTAGCCCTTTTGTTTAGGGTAATATATATATATATATATTTAAAAAAAGGACTAATGAGTAGAATCTCTAAATATCTTCCAGACCTCCCCGTTTAACCCATAGTATTTAAATCATAATTTTTTATTTATGGTTACCCTAAACAAAAAAAAGCTTCCAATACAACATATTATTATTGTGATATCAAACATGTAAAATGTTATATATAACTATAATAAATGTGTTTTACTTAGCATGTGCATTAATAGTGAGAAAAATAAACGTAGGCCATTGTGGCTATTTATTGAAACTGGAATAAAATTCCATCATGGTCAGGGGTAAACAAAACAGATCATCAAGGTTGGAATTAACCTTTTTTGTAAAAAAAGAAAAACATAAAAGTATTATATGCATGTTTCAGAACTAGCATCCCCATGATGCTCTCAGGTAGCCTACAGAGTGACTGCTCCTCTTGGGATTTGTAGGGGGTTATTCAATAAGCCCTGTGATTACCGTAGACGTTCTGTACTCCAGGATCCAGGTCTGTGTGGTGTCAAGGTCCATCTGGCTAGTTTCCAGTGGCGGAAGTACCAGGGTCGCAGCGGTCGCAGTTGTGACCGGGCCCTGGCATTCCGCCACTGGAGGGGGGCCCAGCGCCGCCGCCAGATTCCGGCAAAAAGCGCCGGAATCTGGGAGCAGCGCCGCAAGCTGTTCCCCTCCCTGCGAGCGGCCCGCTGGCTTGCAGCTTGGCCGCTCGCGTGGGATGGGAACTAGCTGACCAGCGCACGAGATCTCGCGAGAACTCGGCTGCGCTGGTCAGGTGGTTTCCGGTGAGCGGCCAGGCTGCATGCTTTCAGCGGCCGCTCACCACGGAGAGAGGAGCCTGAGCCTGAGGTGAGCTGGGGGGCCCTATATACCCATAAGAGCTGTGCGCAAATCTATCCATTAGCTGGGGCAATATATCCATGAGCTGGGGCAGAATATCCATGAGCTGGGGCAGTATATCCATGAGCTGGGGCAGTATATCCATGAGCTGGGGCAGTATCCATGTGCTGGGGCAGTATATCCATGAGCTGGGGCAGTATCCATGAGCTGGGGCAGTATCCATGAGCTGGGCAGGCAGTATATCCATGTGCTGGGGCAGTATATCCATGAGCTGGGGCAGTATATCCATGTGCTGGGGCAGTATATCCATGAGCTGGGGCAGTATATCCATGAGCTGGGGCAGCATATCCATGAGCTGGGGCAGTATATCCATGTGCTGGGGCAGTATATCCATGTGCTGGGGCAGTATCCATGACATGAGCTGGGGCAGTATATCCATGAGCTGGGGCAGCATATCCATGAGCTGGGGCAGTATATCCATGTGCTGGGGCAGTATATCCATGTGCTGGGGCAGTATCCATGACATGAGCTGGGGCAGTATATCCATGAGCTGGGGCAGTATATCCATGAGCTGGGGCAGTATCCATGAGCTAGGGCAGTATATCCATGAGCTGGGGCAGTATATCCATGTGCTGGGGCAGTATCTCCATGTGCTGGGGCAGTATATCCATGTGCTCGGGCAGTATATCCATGAGCTGGGGGCAAATATATCCATGAGCTGGGGCAGTATATCCATGAGCTGGGGCAAATATATCCATGAGCTGGGGCAATATATCCATGAGCTGGGGGCAATATATCTATGAGCTGGGGCAAATATATCCATGAGCTGGGGGCAAATATATCCATGAGCAGGGGGTAAATATATCCATGAGCTGGGGCAATATATCCATGAGCTGGGGCATTATATCCATGAGCTGGGGCATTGTAACCATGAGCTGGGGGCAAATATATCCATGAGCTGGGGGCAAATACATACAGGAACTGGGGGCAAAAATATCCATGTGTGAGCTGGGGCAATATATCCATGTGTGGCCTGGGGGCAATATATGTCCATGTGAGCTGGGGGCAATATATATGTCCATGTGAGCTGGGGCAATATATATATCCATGTGAGCTGGGGGCAATATACAGTATATATCCGTGTCAGCTGGGGCAATACTATCTTTTTTATATTGCAGGAAAAAAAAGAGTAAAAATATAGATTTTTTGGGGGGGGGGAGTTGGGGGGGCCCTTCATGAATTCTTGCACCGGGGCCCTCAGGTTTCTAGTTACGCCACTGCTAGTTTCCCTACATTTGCGACTTTCCTGATGGCGGGAAGGGCCCATTCGTCATTTTGCAAACCCACTCCCAACAATTTTGACTAGAAATGCCATGACCGAGCACCAGTTTATAGTCATGCCAGGCTTCATTACATCACTTCTGGACTCACCTGACTCACATTCTGGCGCACCTAGATGACGTATGAAAAGGTGTGGAGTCTCATACCTATATAAACCCCAACCAAGACTTTACTCGTTGCGCCATTGTGGTTGTTTCCTAGACCCAACTGCACTTTTCTTGTTCCTGTTATTTTGTGTACCGACCCAGCTAGTATATGTGACTTTGTCCTTATCGGTATCCTTGTCTATCAATCCAGCTTTTGTCATAAACTCGCTCCGATCTGTAACCCTTGTTGACCGACCGGTCATTGTTAGTGACTCTGCCACAATCTATAACCATGTGTGCCGACCAGACTATTTCCTGACCACGTGGATATACCTGGGTAATCCAGCCACTCCAATTTTTTTTGGGAAAGTATTTTACCAGGAAGGATACATTGAGATTTCTCTTGTTTTCAAGTATATCCTGTGTGGCGAGTATGTGCCGTTAGGTGTCTTGCCCAAGGACACTTACTGGAGAGGTGCTCTTGCTGGGGTTCGAACCTGTATCCCCACAGTCTTCACGGTTATAGAGCAGTGATGTCACCTCTACTCCAGCCAGCCAACAATAAGGCTAGGGTCAGACGAAAGCATTTTTCCCTGCGAACGTGAAAAAGTGCGTCCGAACGCATTGACGTATTTTTTCACGGAATGCGCAAAAACGGTCAGACGACGCGCATTTTCAGGCGTGATTTTGTACGGATCATCAATAAAACTCTTTTTGCGTCTGGACGTTATGTAGGCTGGACATTAGCAGCGTCTGACATCTCCTAATCACGCAAACACGCCGCTATGCCGCAGCTGCGCACTCAGTACGTCAGTACTAGCGGTTCAGCGTTCTCAGAAAAATGCGTTCAAATTCCACTTGCGTTGCACGGCCGGACTTTTGTGCGGCCGTACATCGTATATTGTCCGTCATTGCCCGTCATCTGCTGCTAGTGCGGCGGTAATTATGTGCGCTAGAACGCACGTTAAAAGTGCGCTGGTCTGACCCCAGCCTTAGCGAGCAACAGTGAACCCAAGCAAACACCACATGAAAATCTTTATTTAATCAGTAGAATGAAAGCACAGGATAAAGCCACAAAAGTGCAGTCTCTCATATCCACTGCCCAAAGCAATGGCCTATAAAATTACAAAATGCGCGATAAAATCAATATGTACTGTAAACACAAAACAACGACAGAAGGGGAAAAGCCTATAATAGGTATTAAAGCTCAATTCATCAGTAACCTAATCACAATCAACTCATGACACCATACTGCATACTGATACCCATGTATATGTATCTCAGAATCTAGATTACCGATGTCCAAGGTCTGACAAGATAGGTATGTAATATACGAATCGCTATCCATAATCACAGGCTCAGTATAATGAACAGTCCAGCATAACATGTGACTACTGCTATATATACAGTTGTGTTCAAAATTATTCAACCCCCAATGCTGTAAAGGGTTTTAGGGAATTTAGTGTACATTTGTAATTGTATTCAGAATGAAATCCTACAAGGACTTTTTAAAGAACCATATGCAACTAAAATGACATCAATTGGTTTTGTAATACAGTAGTAAATGTTTCTTTTGTGAATTCTTCATTGACACAATTATTCAACCCCTTAAAGACTACCACTCTGAAGAACAGAGGTTCATTCAAGTGTTTTCAATCAGGTATTGAAAACACCTGTGGATGTCACGGAGCAGCAATAAAGCATAATAAGCACCAATTAGGCAGCTTTAAAATGACTGTGATACTCAGCTCCTTCTAGACATTTACTGGTGTGGTTACAAACATGGTGAAGTCAAGAGAATGGTCCAGGAAGACAAGAGAAGAGGTGATTACTCTTCACAGGAAGGGCAATGGCTATAAGAAGATTGCAAAGATGTTAAACATACCAAGAGAGACCATAGGAAGCATCATTCGCAAATTCAAGGCAAAGGGCACTGTTGAAACGCTACCTGGTCGTGGCAGAAAGAAGATGCTGACTTCGACTGCTGTGCGCTACCTGAAGCGTAGAGTGGAGAAAAGTCCCCGTGTGACTGCTGAGGAACTGAGAAAAGATTTGTCAGATGTGGGTACTGAAGTTTCAGCTCAGACAATACGGCGCACACTGCGTAATGAAGGCCTCCATGCCAGAACTCCCAGGTGCACCCCTTGCTGTCTCCAAAGAATAAGAAGAGTCGACTGCAGTATGCCAAAAGTCATGTGGACAAACCACAGAAGTGTTGGGATAGTGTTCTGTGGACTGATGAAACAAAATTAGAACTGTTTGGGCCCATGGATCAACGCTATGTTGGAGGAGAAGAACAAGGCCTATGAAGAAAAGAACACCTTGCCTACTGTGAAGCATGGCGGGGGTCAATCATGCTTTGGGGCTGTTTTGCTTCTGCAGGTACAGGGAAGCTTCAGCGTGTGCAAGGTACCATGAATTCTCTTCAGTACCAGGAGATATTGGATGACAATGTGATGCAGTCCGTCACAAACCTGAGGCTTGGGAGACATTGGACCTTTCAACAGGACAATGATCCCAAGCATACCTCCAAGTCCACTAGAGCATGGTTGCAGATTAAAGGCTGGAACATTTTGGAGTGGCCATCGCAGTCACCTGACTTAAACGATTGAGAACCTCTGGTGGACTTAAAGAAAGCAGTTGCAGTGTGCAAGCCTAAGAATGTGACTGAACTGCAGGCTTTTGCCCATGACGAATGGGCGAAGATACCCGTAGATCGCTGCAAGACATTTGTGTCAAGCTATGCTTCACGTTTAAAAGCTTTTATAACTGTAAAAGGATGTTGTACTAAGTACTAAGATTGAATGTAAGTACTAAGAATGTCACTTGGGGGTTGAATAAAACTGATAATGATGTGAGCACAGAAAAGACATTTGTGGTTATTTCATTATAAATGTTATGTTATATTTGTCTGACCTACACGTGCCTCTTTGATTTAATTGTAAGCAAGATGACTGAATGATCAAAATCAATGTCAAACTGGCCAAAACACTCAATTTCAGTGGGGGTTGAATAATTTTGAACACAACTGTATATACTCCCCATGCTGCCATGTCCACAACAATATAAAATACCTGGTTCTACAAGCACCATAGTATGACTTACATATATATACAGGCATCAATATATGAAATAATAGATGTAATAAGCTACCTATACCTCAGCAGTTCACAGCTGGCTACGAGTACAGTATAACACCAAGAAAGAGCACTCCATATTATTGACCACCTTCTTCCGTCATTTTCTGTGACAAAAAAAACAGTTTTAAAATTGCTCAAAAAACCCGACTGAGGTAAAATGATGGGGATTCAGTTCACAAAGTTATGATCATAATTTTCTTAAGCCTGTCACAGTCGCCAATGTACCCCATCTTTGACAGGTCCTATCTAACTTGACCGAGTCTGCACTTAAGGGATCTAATCACCCCTGGAGCT